>SEYY01000541.1:61977-146977 GCA_009176605.1 Armadillidium nasatum
TTTACAATATTGAGTAATTTTCATGCATTATTAAGGTTTCAAATAGATGCTGGAGATTAAATGCTTCTTGGTCACTTGTCATCTTTGTCAAAAGTTTCACTATATATAGCCCATCTACTTAGAATGAACTAATTCATTTATGTGGTGAGATCATAAAAAGCAAAATTTTTAATATTAATAGTGCAAAATCCTTTGCTATTCTTGCTTATGAAACAACAGATATATCAAAAACAGAACAGATGACACTATGATTCAGATACATAGATACATTGATAAATCATATAAATAAAGAAGAATTTTTGGAGTTTGTCCCCATAGAAGGATTAACTGCACATTTAATCGCTACTTCCATTATTAATTCTTTGAAACAAAATGGAATGTTTTGAATACATGATAGGTGAAGGATATGATGGCACTGCTGCAAGTCCAGTCTGTTGTAAAGGAGATCTTCCCAACAGCTTTATATGCTCATTGTAGTGCTCATGTCTTAAACCTAGCTATATTTATGCTTCTAAAGTTCCCCTTGTTCAATTTTGCTTGCGTACCATAAAATGTTGGAAACTTTTTCTCATCTTCTCCAAAAAGAACCTGTGTTTTTAAGGATAATATTAAATCAGATCTACCTGATCATAAGAAGAAATGCTTTTTACTCTTTGAGAAACAAGATGTGTACAAACATGATGCTGTAATGAGATTTAAGGAGCTTTATTTAGCTGTGGAGTTTGTCCCCATAGAAGGATTAACTGGACATTTAATATCCCAAGTAGGAACCGACCGGGGCTGGAATTTGGCCGGGGCCGGGGCCGGGGCCACCCAAATTTGGCCGGGGTTATGGCCGGGGTTTCCTAAAATTTGTAAAGAGGTCAAAAGCACTGAAATTTTAGGTTAAGAAAATTAGATATAAGGTTTATTTAATTGTAAGGAAGGAGTAGAATAGCCAACATTCACTTAAATTAATGATTACATGCATTTTCTCTAAAAAAAAATCAGAAAATTACAGTTTTGTATAGTTTAAAGTTTAAAAAAAGTACAAAAATTAAAAAAAAAATTATTCTAATTCATAATAGTGATTTAACACGTTTACCTAGGTAAGACCCAAAGGTAAAGTTTGAAAAAATGTAAGATATAAAATTATCAATTTAACCTGTATTTATACATATCATTGTTATTTTATTGCTGTGTATCAAATTTGTATCATTTAGCTGCATTATTTCAAAATTATTATTTTGTTTATACTTTCAGTCAATATGGCTAAAAGATCAGCTTCTGCAGTATTTGAATACTTTACAATGTTTCAGGATAGGCTCGAAATAGCTAAATGTAACATCTGCAGTCAGAAAATTAGAAGAGAACCTCCGGGTGCTACAAGTAAAAAATTTCAAACCAAATCTTTTTGGAGTATCTAAAATCAAAACACAAAGATGAACATTCACTAGCAGAAAAGGAGCGTCAAAAGAAACAGAAAAGAAAAAAAATCTTAATTTTCTTATATTTTGTTTGAAATTTTTTTATTTATTTGATGATTGAGCTGAAATTTTCAAAAGTATGTGAATTTTTTCACGAAGTTCTGAGTTGATTTCGAGCATTTTTTTGAGTCTATAACGGTTTGAAACTTATTTGGACCCAAAGTTGAAAAAAATGAATAACTGGGTCAAACCACTGGTCCACATGAGCTGAAAATTTAACTGAATAATCTTTGCCCCAATTTCTTGCATTGGTGGGAATAGATTTTTGATATCACGTCTAGAAAAAAAGTTATAAGCACTTGAAAAAATTTTTTTGCAAAAATCGTACCCTTCTGGAGGAAAAAATTATTTAAAAAAAAAAATGCTACCTACTATTTTTTTTTATTTGTGAATATTGTTTAGAAGAGGAACAGGGCAACAATTTTTATTTAGTGCATTTTTAAATGCCCTTTGTTTGAAGCGAGATATAGCCTCTCAAACTTTGGGAATTTTTGAAATTTGGCCAAAAATGGACCTTTTTGAAGGCTATATCTCAAAACCAACGAATCTCATCGAATAAAGTACATAGAGGAATTTGTAGCCCCACCCTCCTCTATACACACCAAAAATAGGAAATGTTATAGTTGTATTTTTAAAAAAAAGATTTTGTCTGAAAAGGTGGATTTTTTTAGTTCAAAAAAAATTTTTTTTTTCTATAGTTGGTCAGTTTTTGGCTTATAACATTTTTTCTATAACTCTGGGAACAAAAGTCTATTAGAGGCTTTTGTAGCCCATATAATTTTGAATAAATAGTCCAACTTTCAGCTCATTCTAAAAAGTGGTTTGGCACCGCCATTCTATTGAAAAAGGGTAAAATTTCCACAAAAAAAAAAAAAATTTTTTTTAACCGTAATAGACTCGGAAAAACGCTAGAAATGGACTTTTCTTACCGGTAAAAAATCTATATACACTGAAAGTTTCAGCAGAATCGGCTGAAAATTAAAAAAAAAAAAAAAAATTTTTTTTTTTGTATAATTTGCCATTTTAACCCCGGCCGGCAACCCCGGTTTTCCCTGATTTTTAGCCGGGGCCGGGGTTGGCCGGGGCCGGGGCCCCGGTCGGTTCCTAATCCCAAGTGCACTTCATCAAATAGAGCACATTCTTTCTGTTCCTGAAAAAATAGAAGAAATATGTAATGGTGAAGCTTCAAACCAAGCACACCAATTGTTAAATTCTATACTTGATGGACAGTTTATTGTAACTCTTTCAGTTCTTAACAAAATACCATACCATAATTAATGTTGTAGTCAAAAGCTAAAAGTAGCAGAGTAATTACTCTGTTACTTTTAGGGGAGGATGTAGCGCGTCGAAGCATGAAAGTACCCCCAACTGGGCTTAACACACGGGTGATAGGATGGCTAGACCATTCTGTTTCACCCGTTGCCCTTTGTTCGTTCCTTTTCTTTTCATCTTCTCAGAGGCTCTCTAGTGTACCCTTGACTCACATTGGACTGCCTATGCTCCAACCTTCCTCCTTCTTCACATGTGTCCTACATATATTTACAAACGCTTACACTTACATTACCTATTAAATTAATCAAAAATGGCAAAACATAAATCTGCCTCGGAGAATCCAAGAGAGGCGGATTCCAAATATAGCCCCTCATCCACTCCTTTCCCCATCATCACTTAGGAGTTGGTGGCCTCCGGTGATGGGGTTGGCGCCACCAAGACCTCTAAGCCAACGTGCCCTGGTGCACGGTCTTCGTTTTTCATTAATTTCTGCAACATTCGCTGTCTTTTTTCTAATCTCCACTTTGTCGAACACCACCTCTCTTCTTCTAGACCTCATCTCTTGTTCTTAACTGAAACTAAGGTGTCTGAGTGCTCTGATAGCAAACCCTAATTTGTTTCCTCATACTGTCTCTATCCTCAATTTTCAGCCAAAGGCGGATGTTGCGCATATGTACGCAATGATGTTCTCTGTTCTCGTGTCTCTAATTTGGAGTCTTCTGAATTCTCTACTTTATGACTTAAATTTTCTTGAAAAACTCAACAACTAAATTCATTTGTTTTGTCTACTTATCTCCTAACTCTACAGACTATCCCAAATTCTTTGACTATCTTAACTCCAAAATAGAACACATTCTTTCTTCTTCTCCTTTCTCCGAAATCATCATTTTAGGTGATTTCAATGTTCACCACCGCCAATGGCTTTCATCTAGTACTCATGATCCAGCTGGTGAACTCGCCTTCAATTTTCTATCCAGAACAACTTTGAGCAGTTGGTGCATCTCCCTACCCGTATCCCTTACCGTCTTGGTGATGAACCCAACATTCTAGACCTTTTTCTAACTTCTAATCCTTTTCCTTATACTGTTAAACTCGTTCCACCTCTGGGTTCATCCGATCATCTTCTTATCTCCGTATCTTGTCCTGTCTCTTCAAGTCTTCCGCAAGAATGGCCCCGCCATCGGCGAGGAGACGTTTCTGGCATTTTGGTGCCACTAACTGGTCTGCCTTGAGGTTGTACTTTTCTGATTTTCCATGGAATAATTACTGTTTCCGTGGGAGGGGTCCCTCGGAGTGTGCAGAGCGCATAACTGAGGTGATTCTCTTTGGCATGGAGGCGTACATTCCATTTCTTTCCCTTCCACTAAACCTTTTTTATAATTTCTCTGTGTTTGAGGGTGAGGTGGCAGGGTACCAGGCTGGAGATGCGTAATTAAGTGTTGGTCTGATGAACTGTTTGTATGCTATGATAAGGGTGGTTAATTTGTTACTGAAATTGTTATGTGACAGTGTTCGAATGATGTTTAATTTCCTGTTTGCAGTGTTGGTTATGTTTTAGGTGTGTTTTGAGAAGGTGAAGTGTGTGTCATATGTGAGGCCTAGGATCTTTGGAAATTTATTTAAAGGAATGAGGGTATTATTTAGTTTTACATGGGGGTGGGGAGGAGATTGCTGTCTATCGGTAGTAATAAGATAATTGAGGATTTTTTGGGGGAAGCTGTCATTCTGTTTGATTTTAGCCATGTTTCCAGTAGTTGGATGTATGATTGAGTGAGTGTGGTGGCTGTGGGTATGGATGGGTTTTGTATTGTAATGGATATGACATCGGCATATGTTATTAGTTTTATATCTGGTGTTTGTGGGGTGGGTAGGTCTGCTGTGTACAGGTTAAATAATAAAGGGAATAGGATGGCTCCCTGTGGGACACCATTTCTTAGTTTTACTGTTTTTGAAAGATGGTTTTTGTTGGAGACTTGAGCTGTACGATCGGAGAGGAAGTTGGAAATCCATTTTTTATAATTGTTGGGTATAGGTGAATGTAGGATTTTTTGTATGAGGTTATGTTTAGGGACTGTATCAAATGCTTTGTTGATGTCTATGGCAATGAGTATGGTCCTGTGGGATGGTTTTTTGTTCAGGCCATTTATTATGTTTTGAGTGATAGTGGTGAGGGCCGTGGTGGTAGAGTGGGATTTCCTGAATCCATGTTGGAATTGTGGGGTTTGCATGAGTGGTTGGATTTTTGAATGAATGAGTTTTTCTAAGAGTTTACATAGTGTGGATAGAAGGGAGATCGAGCAGTATGAAGATTGGAGGTTTGGGTCTTTCCTGGGTTTAAGTTTGGGGGTAATTATTGCCTTCTTCCATTTGGAAGGAATAAAGTGTTATGTGTAAGATTTGTTGTATATTTGGGTTAGGTATGTTGTAGCTATGGGTCCTAGGTGTTTTAAATGTAAATTTGAGATGTTATCTGGGCCTGTGGCTGGGGAATTTTTGAGTGTTTTTGGATAGTGTCCTTGTGAGAGAAGGGGGGGGGTTTGGATTGTGTTCTAAGTGTGTGTGTTTGAGCTGTCAGATTATTTTCCTATTGTCCTTGTGAGTGGGTTTATAGGAGATGTTTGAGTAGTGCTGAGCAAGGATATTGCAGTGTTGTTTTGGTGAAGGGAGAGTGTTGTTTTTTTCTTTTAAGGCTTCATTTAGTGTTGGAGGATTCTTTTGGAAGTTGTGTAGTCGTTTGATTAACTGCTATGTTCTTTTATCATTGGGGTTTGTAAGGTTGTTTTGTAGGTATTTTTGAATTTGTTTGTTTTGTGATGATATTTATGCTGATATATATATATATATATATATATATATATATATATATATTATATATATATATATATATATATATATATATATATATATATATATATATTTGTTTTTTTTTTTTTTTTTTCCCACCTCTGGTGGGCAAAGGCTAGAGGCCTACTAATGTTCTACCAGAGTTGGGGGGAAAGTCCGGAACATGGTCAAATTAAAGGCTGACATGACCCGATACATGGCTTTTGAAGGTGCCTAAGTAATAGGAAGTTGGGAAAATAGATGAAGGAAGTGTGTTCCAGACTTTACCAGTAGAGTACATGTAAGATTGAGCATAGCTGTTAAGTCTTAACTTTGCTTCCTCTTTCCCTCCTCTAGTATCTTCTGACGGTTCAACTGCCTTTTTGCTTTCCTCTAAAGCTGAATCTTTGCTCAAACTTTTGCTTCTAACTCAACCTTAAACGATTCCGGATCTATTCCTACTCTTTCAACCGCCTCCAACTCGTTTATGCCTAAAATTGTATTTCTTTTAAAGACATCATTTCTGCTCTCTCTCTCTCTCTGAGCTTAACACTAAAAAGGCGTACAGTCCTGAAGATATCCCTCCTGTGGTTCTCAAAACTTGTGCTTCCGAGCTTGCACCCTGCCTTGGTAAACTATTTTGTCTATGTCTTTCTACTTCAACCTTCCCTTTTTGCTGGAAACGTGCACTCATTCAACCTGTGCCGAAGAGGGGGGACCCCTCTCAGCCCTCTAACTATCGTCCAATTTATTTAACCTCCGTTCTTTCTAAAGTTTTCGAATCTATCCTTAACAGGAAGATTTGGAAACATCTCAATTCATCTAATCTTATCTCTGATCGCCAGTATGGCTTTCGTAAGAAACGCTCTACTGGTGATCTTCTTTCCCTTCTCTCTGACTCTTGGTGCTCCGCTCTTCGGCATTTCGGTGAATCTTTTGCTGTTGCGCTAGACATATCGAAAGCTTTCGATAGAGTCTGGCACAAAGCTTTGATTTCCAAACTTCCCTCTTTCGGAATCTATCCTTCTCTCTGTGACCTTCTCTCTGATTTCCTTTCCGGTCGTTCTATAGCAGCTGTTGTAGACGGCTCTTCCTTTAAATCTATTAACAGTGGTGTTCCTCAAGGATCTGTCCTATCCCCAACACTTTTTCTACTTTTCATTAATGACCTTCTCTCTGTTACTTCATCTCCTATCCACTCCTATGCTGATGACTCCACCCTTCATTACCCTTTTCAATTTAAAAGGCGCCCCTCTCAACAACAGTTACTAGACGCAAGGAGGGTTGCCTTGGAGCAGCTGACCTCTGATCTATCTCGTATTTCAAATTGGGGAAGAGAAAACATGGTCATTTTCAATGTCTCAAAAACTCAATTCCTTCATCTCTCTACTCGACACAATCTTCCACACAACTACGATATCTCCTTCGAAAACACGCAACTCAAACCTTCATCTCTCCTTAATATTCTAGGTTTTCTTTTTCTCGTGATCTTTCTTGGAAAGATCACATTACCTCTCTTTCTAAACAAGCTTCTAAGAGGTTGGGTGTTCTGAGGCGCCTTCAGCATTTCTTCACACCACCCCAGTTGCTTGCTTTGTATAGGGGTGTTGTTCGCCCCTGTATGGAGTATGTGTCACATCTGGTGTGGTTCCACTCATACAGCTCTTCTGGAAAAGGTGGAGTCTAGAGCTTTTCGCCTTATCAACTCTCCTGCTCTCACTAATTCTCTCCAATCTCTTTCTGCCCGTCGAAATGTTGCGTCACTCTCTCTATACTATCGCTATTACAATGGACACTGCTCTTCTGAACTCTCTCGTCGCATACCTCCTCCTCTGAGAAGGGCTCGTGCGACTCGACTTTCCACACAGTCTCATCCTTTCTCTGTCCAACTCTCTGACCCCAGGCTTAACCGCTATGCTCAATGTCTTACATGTACTCTACTGGTAAAGTCTGGAACACACTCCCTTCTTCTATTTTCCAACTTCCTATGACTTACACACCTTCAAACGTCGTGTATCGGGACATGTCGGCCTTTAGTTTGACCAGGCTTCCGTCTTTTCCCCCAACTCTGGTGGAATTTGGTAGGCCTCTGGCCTTTGCCCACCAGAGGTGATATATAAAAAAAAAAAAAAATATATATATATATATATATATATATATATATATATATATATATATATATATATATATATATATATATATATATATATATATATATATATATATATATATATATATATAGTTACCTCAAAATGCTTCCCACATTTCGAAAGCCTGTAGCACAAACAGTAGTAATATGGAAGGGACTGAGCAAGTGTGTATTGGCAGTCCATGCCCTACCTACCTGGTTTAAATGGACAATATATATATATATATATATATATATATATATATATATATATATATATATATATATATATATATATATATATATATATATATATATATATATATATATATATTTAGGTATGATCACATTCGGCAAGAACGCTTAGATACTTTAAGAAATAAAAATAAAAATCCAGAACTTACACAACCAGTTGTGAAGCCTGTAAAATGTAATATATATATATATATATATATATATATATATATATATATATATATATATATATATATATATATATATATATATATATATATATATATATATATATATATATATATATATATATATATATATATATATATATATATATATATATATATATATATATATATATATATATATATATATATATATATATATATATATATATATATATATATATATATATATATATATATATATATATATATATATATATATTATATATTATATTATTTATTTATATATATATATATATATATATATATATATATATATATATATATATATATATATATATATATATATATATATATATATATATATATATATATATATATATATATATATATATATATATATATATTATAAAGTATTTTTTTCCTTTGAAACATCTTGAATATTAATCATGTATCTAGTTAGCAAACCACATACAGTATTTTTTTGGGGGGTTTGAATAGTTATTCAAAATTGTATGAACTTTTTTTTTTTTTTTTTTTTTACATTAAATGGTGCTTCGTTGGAGTGTTATTATAATAAGATGGAATTTATTAAATATTTAATCCTAAAAAAAAAAAAAAAATTAAAGAAATAAAAAGTAATAAGTAACATTTGTGCACTAGCTAGTTGCATATAGTAGTTTGTGCAACCAGGTCATAAGCCACCCTTGCTGTATAATTACATCAATTACCATAAACTTACAAGTTCCAATTCAAAGCTGTTCTAGAGATGCATTTCATAATTGAATCAGTTTCTCCTGTTCTTTGATATTAAGAGGTGCTTCTTGCCTTGCTGTCCTTGAAACAAGTGCCTTACTAGCTATATAAGAATATAATATGAGTTTTTTTTTTTTTTTTTTAAAGCATTGTTCCTGATTCATGCAAAAAGCATTTGCAATGTTTGCTTAAAAATAGATAGGCAGTATCCCAAAGCTGCTGCCTCTTGAAGTGATTTATATTCTTTAAATACAGTGAACATCAAATTTAGTTCTTAGTACTTCTTTAAAAAGATTATTTTATATTGTCATTATAATCATTCATCTATTGTTACTAATGTTTAATACTACTATAGGTTGCTATTATCATCATTCTAAAAATAAGTAAAATTTTAACAGATTTTTTATGAAAAGTATCATAAATCAGTGGTTCTTTACCTTTTTTTGTGCAGTGCCCTCTTTCCTCTAGTTGTATTACCCAAAACCCTCCTTCATTTTTTCATTTGGAAGAGGGAAAAAACGTGACTAAATTTTATTAAGAATGGGTAAAATAAATTTTAACAAATGCATAGGATAAGATTTTAAAAATTACATACATAAAAATGAATAATGACTAAAACGGTTATTTTACCTTTATTTGTGACTTAATCTTTTTCAACTTGTTGTCTTCAAAGTTTATCTTTCGTTCCATTTTCGTTTCAACTGACCCCCCTCAGCGCTAACTAGAACTTACTGCCCCTTTAATCTAGCCCAGCGCATTTGGGGGGTGCTGTCGCCCAGGTTAAGAACCTATGTTATTAATGAAAATGCTAACTTTTATTTAGGTGGGAAATTGAATTTACAGTTTTTTTTATTATGATGAATATAAAATTTATTTTTTTAAAAATATTGTTTGTGAATAATAAGTAAATGTTTTTTTTTTTTCTTTCTTTCTTTCTCCAGACCATCTAAAAAAGATACATCTTCCAAGAACCTAAAGTCAGAGAAACAAAAGTTGACTTTGACAACTCACAAGTCAAAATCAGCTGCTGCCAATAGTTCTTTGTGTGTTGATGCTCCAGAATTTGTTCCTCAAGCCGCCAAAGATCCTAACAATAGTAGTCAAGGTAATGTTTTTCTTCAGTTTATATATATATATATATATATATATATATATATATATATATATATATATATATATATATATATATATATATATATATATATATATATATATATATATATATATATATATATATATATATATAATATCAGGAAATACTTTATTTCCTCTGTTATATGTTAATTATATATTGTACTTTTCAAAATTGCTGTTACCATCAATAGTGTTGTTATTAAAATTTTAGAAAATGTCATTATGAATCCTTTTAATATTATTGTATAGTCATAGTTTTGGTTGTTCGTGTAGGCCAAATTTCATGTGTCATTTTTAATAACACAAGTTAAAGTTAAAACTGTGGAGATATGACTTCTTAAAGAAATTTGTATAAATGAACTGCTAAGTTTTGAATTCTTTGATGTGTGTTAAGCCCTTTTATCATTGTCAGTATTTATAAATATAACTTCAAAAACCACATTTTTAAATGTTACCATCCAAATTTTGTAGCTTTAAAAAAAAAAAACTATATATTTTAATACATATCATATCCAAATTTTGCAGCTTTAAAACTATATATTTTGATACATATCTGGTAATTTAATAAAAAAAGTTTTTAATTAATTATTGAAGGATTACTATAAATTTTCTCAGGAAATTTATTAGTTTTAAAATGTAGATTTTTGTAGCTTAAAATTCTATGCTTTAATTTGTTGTTTTACAATTTTCACAGTTGACAAGCAATATTATTAAACTTATATTATAATAATTTTGAAACGCCGATGATTAAGTGATATGAAACTTTCATTACTTCTTAAAATTTTGAATAAAATGACATTTACAAGTTCAACTTTCTAGATAATTCCAAATTATTAACCCTTTTAGTCTTTCCTTCCTATGTCAAGCTATCCAACTTTCTACACAGAATTCAAATCTTACAAAGTACGAGAATGTATTACTTTCTTAATTGTTTAAACAGTTTTTTAATGTTATGAAGTTTGGAAGGTGATATCAATATTGTATTAATAGATATTTAATGTTAAATATGAAGAAAGTTGGTATAAAAGAATTTTTTTATAGCTGCTAGTCCAGAATTTGATAATGTAAAATTAAAATTTTAATTAAATATCCTTTTAAAATTCATAAAATTACGTTTAATTTTTAATTTGCTTGAAGATACTGTTGAGCCCCCTCATGTCTCTTCATAATTGCTTTCACGAAAAAAAGTTTTACTCCTTCCACATTTCCCTTTTATTAATTTAGTTGTTATTGAGAAATTTCACCTCTAATATTTTATATTTGAAATAATGACAACTATTTTCGATACAGTATTTAACTCTTGATAATTGTAAAGCATTTCTTTCTAACTGTATTTTGTGTTGACAAGTATCTAAACGAGTTCATTGAAGGCAGTGAAATATTATGTCTTCTATACCAAAACTGTTCAAAATACTTAAATTAGTAAATAATTTTACCCAGCTAAGAGTTGAAAGCTGGAGCTGGGTAATTGTTTTAATCAGATGATAATGGAAAATGAAAATTATGGAGTTAGGAATTTGTCTCACAAATTTTATGCAGCATAAAAAGAATTAACCTAAATAACCTAAGTGAAATGCTTCAAATAAAAATGTAACTCCAATAGCTGTCATATTATTATTATTATTATTATTATTATTATTATAACTATTTATATAACTTATTTTTTTTTAAATGTTTTTTTTTTTTTAAATTTCTTTTTGAAAACTTGATCCCTTAGTTGCTTTTACAAGGAAATGAGGCATAATGTGAACTCCGATTTAGCCGTTTCTTTTTCACAGTTGCACTGTTTGTATGGATGTATGGCTATTAGCATATTTTTTTAACTATTTTGATTTTTCATATGTTATACTGCCCTATTAGTCTTGGGAAAAAATAATGTTAATCCTGACAAATAGAGTTTGGAAGAATTTTTTATTTTATATTTTTTTTTAAATTAAACTATATATGACATTTTCCCTTTTCAATTCATAAAACTAATATTTTTAAAAACTTTTTGATAATACATTTGGCGTATGTTAGTATGTAATGATTCCCTCTTTATTCCCATTTAACAAGTGAAAAATTATACTATTTTAATTTACTTGGTGCAGTTAAATTTCATTTTTTTAATATATTTTTTTATTTTTAAAATAGTTTTTAAACAAATAGTTTCAGTTTATAATTAATTTTCTTTACTTTAACTATGCCATTCCCTATACAGTTACAGCAGCGCTATCATTTGCCCAAGTTGTAGGTGATGAAATGTCATCTGCCAGCAAACAAGACTCAAAGCAGACTTATGATCCTTATAGTGACCTATGTCCTTATTATTTGTTTTCTGAAACTTGTCAGTTAGAAAAGTGTACATATATTCATGGTATGTTATGTGATATATGTCAGCTACATTGTCTCCACCCTTATGACGAAGAACAAAGAAGCCTTCATACCAGAGAGTGCACACAAATTATGGAAGCTGAAATGGAGCATTCATTTGCCGTTGCAAGATCAAGTGAAAAAGTTTGTGGTATTTGTATGGACACGGTTATGGAACGGTCGATGCCTTCCCAAAGAAGATTTGGAATTTTACCAAATTGCTCACATTGTTTTTGTCTCGACTGTTTAAGAAAGTGGAGAAAGTCAAAACAGTTTGAAAACAAAATAATTAGGTATGATATATATATATATATATATATATATATATATATATATATATATATATATATAATATATATATATATATATATATATATATATATATATATATATATATATATATATATATATATATATATATATATATATATATATATATATATATATATGGAGTGTAATTCTCTCTGAGAATATGATTTTCTATAATAATTAATATCACAAACACACAAAAGGTAACTTTGTCCAACATCACAAGATAGAAAACAATGCACATTTTTTTTATAGCTTCAATTATAGAGGAAATACTGCTTACCGAGAATACTTCTTCTATATTTCCTTAAATAATTTCTTTTAACAATTGAAATTAACTCTTATACAAACTAAATCCAACTTCAGTTTTTTTTTTTAAATGGAAATATCTGAAGGCGTAAAGTACTGTATGAAAAGAATTCTTTTGAGAAAACTTGCGTCATTTTAATAATCATTGCTTGCCTAAGTTATCATTTTTTTTCAGAAACTTTTTTTTTTTAATAATCTATTTAAAAAACGACTTATGAGTATTATCTTCTACATTAGTTACATTATAAAATTTAAATGATTATCATTTCTAATTATTCTTATATAGCCGTTATGGTTTTTCCAATTCTTTTAATATGATTCTCATGCTTCACTTTCTATTATAATGAAGTAAATTTGAGAAATTTTGTCATATATATATATATATATATATATATATATATATATATATATATATATATATATATATATATATATATATATATATATATATATATATATATATATATATATATATATATATATATATATAGGTGGTCATCTAAAACAGATGCTATAGAACGACCAGAATGGAAATCAGAGAGGACAGGTTTTGAAATTAAAGCTTTTTTCAACACTCTATCGATGGCTTTCGATGTGTCAAGCTCATCAGCATAAGATTTACCGAAATCCCAAAGAGCCGAGTACCAAGAGTCAGAGAGAAAGGGAAAAAGATCACTAGTATAGCGTTTACGAAAGCCAAAGAGCGGAGTACCAAGTGTCAGAGAGAAGGGAAAAAGATCAACAGTATAGCGTTCACGAAAGCCAAACTGGCGATCAGAGATTTGATTAGAAGATTTGAGATATTTCCAAATCTTCCTGTTAAGAATAGATTCGAAAAGCTTTATAAAGAACAGAGGTTGAAGAAATGGGACTGTAATTTGGAGGGTTGAAAGAGGTTCCCTTTTTTCGGCACTGGCTGAATGAGAGCACGTTTCTAGCAAGAAGGGAAAGTTGAAGTAGAAAGACAGAGACGAAATAGTTTACCAAGGCGGGGTTCAAGCTCAAAAGCACAGATTTTAGAACCATAGGAGGGATGCTATCAGGACCGTATGATTTCTTAGTGTTAAGCTCAGAATGAGCATAAATGACGTCTTAAGAAAAAAAATACAGTTTTAAGCATAAATGAAATCTTCTAAAGTTGAATTAAAGGCAAATGTTTTTGAGCGAAGAGACCAGCAGAAGAAGAAGGTAAAACGGTAGTTGTGCCATCAAAAGATACTATAGGAGAGAAAGAGGAAGAAGTAAAGTTTGAGTTGACATTTTTTGCAGAATACCAGAAAGAGTAGGGAAGAGGTGCCAGAAAGATTATTGCATTTTGTACTGAGAAATTAGTTTTTGGTGTTACAAAGAATAGATTTTGCACGATTCCGGAATGAAATCTAAATTGCATGAGTTTTTGTAGTTTGAAGATGACTATAATAATCCCTGAAGGCAGCATCCCTGCGGCAAATAACACAAGAACAAGCAGAGTACGTCTCCATGCCACAGAAAATCACTTCGTTAATATGTTCTGCACACTCTGATGGACCCCCCCCTCCCTTCGGAAGCGATAATCACTCCAAGGGTAATCAAAGAAGTACGACCGCAGGTCCGACCACCAGGAGGTTTTTTCTTTCTTGCGAAAGACTTGAGAATATAGAAGACGATACAGAGATAAGAAGGTGATCGGAGATCCCAGTGGAGGATAGAGTTTAATAGTATGAGGAGAAGATTAAAAGTTATAAAAAAAGGTCTAGGTTGGGTTCATCCCCAAGGCAATCGGGTATACGAGTACGAAGCAGCACAAACTGCTCAAGGTCGGTTTGGATCGAGAATTGAAAGGCACATTCACTGGCTGCATCATGAGAAATAGAAGGAAGCCATTGGTGGTGGTGAACATTGAATCCCCTAATATGGTGATTTCTGAGAAAGGAGAAGTGAGAATGCAATAATTTAGGATAATTAGTAGAATTAGGAGATAAATAAACAGAATAATTGAATTTAGTCATAGATTGACACCAAATATTTTTGATTTCTTCTTAAGATCAATGCATAATCCTTGGTCGCTAACAATAATAGGAAATGAAACTTCCTGTTGGCGCTGATCCATTTTGAAAAGTAGACTTCTTAGAAGCTGAAGCTCGTATAATGCCATTAACAATATAAAAATATTCTGGTCTAAATATACACAATGTTTATCCAATGAGATTATTTTAAATAAACATTTCTAGGGTTTTTTCTTATACAACATCCAATGATTTAGCTTGTATAGTCATTTAAAAAATTCTATAAAGACTATTTTTTCATTGATTTTGCTGTTACTTTTTATCTTAAAATTACAACTTTAATGTTTTCCAATAAAAATGTAAAGTAAAATTTTCCCATCGCAATTTAAATGGTACTTTTAAAAAATTAATACAGTACCTATAATACTTTATAAATTTGTAGAGAAAATTCATCATCTGATGGGTTGTGCTGTTAAAGAAATGAATATTTGTGTAATAACTCGTTTATTTGCAGCATAATTTTACCCAATATAAATTTATACATCTTATAATGTATATTTAAATAAGAATCTTAATCAAAACTTCACACACCATGGTTGCTATTTTTATATTCATTATATTCTTTATCATTCTCAATAATAAAATAAATGTTTTGCAACATTGATTTATGAAGCACTGTTAATTATTGAGTTGAAAGGCTAGCTAGGACAAGTGGGTATAACACCTTCATGAAAAAGATGGTGCCGTAGTAAAGGATTCTTTTGTGATGCATATACGCTATATGTTAAAGTGTTCATATACTGAGTTTATTAATAAAAAAGAAAAACAACTTGCGGCAAAATATTTGAATCAGTGAGAGGTTTTGTCAGTTATGTCTCAATCCCTGATTGAAGTTGGTGTGATATACATAAGCATCTTGTGTAGAATTCTCATAAGCTGGTTTTATAAGCTACCAATAGAAATTCAATGTCACCCTGGTAACAATAATAATTAATTCATTCACTCATTTGAAAACTTGATTCAGTAAGAGGAAAATTACAACTTACTTTAATAATATACGTACATAATGTAAACGTTACATATTTTGATATTTATAAAACAATTTCAATATGTATATATGAATAAAAATTATATACAACAGTAATAATAACAATTTTCTTAATTTCTGAAAAGACTAAAAATCAAACTAATTGCAACACTTGTGTTCTTTGAGCCCCAATGTTATTATTATTATTATTATTATTATTATTATTATTATTATTATTATTATTATTATTATTAGCATTAGTATTTGTTTTGCAGAGCTTGCCCAGAATGTCGTGTTCAGAGTGATTATGTCATACCTTCACGGTACTGGGTTGATGACAAAGACAAAGAGGAAAAAGAGAAATTGGTGGAAAGTTATAAAGATGCTCTAAGGTAAGAATATATTTTAGGTGTCAGCTTTATAATTTTTCTATGTACACCTTTCCTATTTTAAGTGGCCCTATAATTACAATTCAAATTAACGTGAGTAATCAACTTTACCATTGTACAGGGTTTCAAATCAATTTTAAGACAGTCTTATTGTTCAATTTGTAGAAGATTTCATTGCTCTGCACTTTGAACTAAAGTGAACGATGGTTGTCTATTGCACATATATTTTTAATTTCTTTTTTAAAACGCTCATTTGAAAAATGTTAGTTTCCTCTATCATGAATGCATATTACACAAATGATAGTCAATAATTTGCTTAATTTTCTTGTCTCAAAGTATATATCAAGCATATTTTCATTTTGTATTAAAAAAAAGTATCAGGTACTTTGATATGCGTTGTAAAAATATTATTAAAAAGGAAATGAAGAAAACTGTGTATGCAAATTTTTGTGAAAGTAAGTACCTTGTGTAAAGAGTATTTTGTTTCTTATTACATTTTTTGTAAATTTACTGCAAGGTTGGCAAGGGGAATTTTACCACCTTAATTTTCCCCAGGAAAATATTTGGAAAAACTGGGAAAAACAGAAAAGAAACTGGGAGAAACCTCAGTGATAAAATTAGAGCCACTTTAACTTATCAAATTTGGGTACTATTATTACACTGCGGGTATTTAGTTTACTGCTAGTCTACTATATTGAGTTAGATAATGAATATTAACTGATTAAGTATTAAAATTTTAATATTATATTAACCTAATATTATATTTAGGTGCTTAAACAAATTATAATATGACTTGACAAGTTGACAGACTTTACACAATACAGACTGTACAGTAACCTGTAGGCTGCAGTTTCTAGCGTTATTTTTTTCTTTATAATATTTTTTTGTTCTGTTATTTTTTTTTAATAAAACTGTGTCAGTATCATCCAGCAATAAATTACACTGGTCAACAAAAAAAAAAAAAAATTTTTTTTTTCTGGCATGGACTTTTAAGAACAGTTTTAGACTAATTTGAGGGTGCTGAATTCGAATCTGATCTTATATTTTCTCTATCACATCAAGTTTTTGAGCTATAGGTATATATCCCATTTTCATGAATTCCAAGAATGAATTATCCTTCTATTCAGTAGTGTAGCAAAAGGGGCAGGATTATATGGTTTACTTTCTGCCTTGTCAATGTAAAAGGTTTCAATAAGAAAAACAAGCAATATTTGAAATACCCAAGAATCCCTTCAGCTATTCGACCGGTTGCCCATAGTGAAGAAATACCTGTACCAATCTTTACTAAGCTTCCAAAAATTGATGACACAGATCTCTGCTCACCTTCTTCTAGTGATGAAGAAGACACTACAGATATTTTTCAGCCATGTGATGAAGATTGTAACAAACCAATTCTGTTTACTCAGTCGGCTTTGAATGATTTGGTTAGAGATCTTTATCTACCAAAAGAGTCTGCTGAACTGTTGGCTTCAAGACTACAAGAGAATCGAATGTTGAAACCCGGCACTAAGCGTCTCATTTTATCGTAACAGGGAAGCAGAACTGCGTAAGTACTTCCATTCAGATGGCCAGCTTGTCTATTGTACTGATGTAGAAGGGCTACTTCTCTTTATGGGACTTCCAGCATATGATTCACGGGATTGGAGGCTTTTTATTGATAGTTCCAAAAGAAGTTTAAAATGTGTTCTGTTACACAATGGAAATAAGTATGCCTCTGTACCAATAGGTCATTCTGTAAAACTTAAAGAAGAATATATATAACAATATCAAGATTGTTCTTGAGAGGTTGCAATATCATGTTCATGGGTGGTTAATTTGTTTCGATTTGAAAATTGTTAACTTTCTTTTGGGTCAGCAAGGAGGGTACACAAAATACCCCTGTTTTCTGTGTTACTGGGACAGTAGAGCTGCAGCAGAGCATTGGGTGAAAAAAGAATGGCCTCAGCGACAGAGTTTGGCATCTGGCGATAAGAATGTCATCAATGATCCTCTAGTCGATAGGAAGAACATTGTCTTTCCTCCCTTGCACTTAAAACTTGGATTGATGAAGCAGTTCGTCAGAGCTTCTTGATCACAGTGGGGAATGCTTCAGCTATATATATGTTCAACTTTTCCTGGTCTTAGTGAAGAGAAGAAAAAGGCTGGAATATTTGATGGACCTCAAATAAGAAGACTTATGAGAGATGCAAATTTTATCACATCAATGAATGAGACAGAAAAAAAAAGCTTGGAATGCATTTTGTAATGTGGTGCAAAGTTTTCTAGGGAATAAGAAAGCAGACAACTATGAAGAGATTGTGGAAGAGCTACTAATGAGCCTGCGAGATCTTGGATGTAGAATGAGTATCAAGATTCATTATTTACACAGCCATTTGGACAATTTTCCGGAGAACCTTGGGGATGTGAGCGATGAACAAGGGGAGCGTTTTCATCAGGACATTAAAACAATGGAAGAGCGTTATCAAGGCCGCTGGGACTCACATATGATGGCGGATTATTGCTGGAGCTTGATGAGAGACAACCCAGAAGCTGTACATCAGAGATCAGCCAAGAAAAGAAAGTTCAGATAACTGCCATTTGCCATTGATCTGTGCACTATATATATATATATATATATATATATATATATATATATATATATATATATATATATATATATATATATATATATATATATATATATATATATATATATATATATATATTTATATATTTTCTATTTTAATTCTGTCAATATATCTGATCTGCTGTACATGAACTTTGTAATCTTTGTTTTTACTTGATTAAGAATATAAAAAATGTAGTACTAAATATCACGTGTTTTTATCGTGAAACCTTCCATATATATATAGGTGATTAGTAATTTTAATAAAAAACTGAAAAATGACATATCTTGAAATCCTGATGTGATAGACAAAAACTGAGTTCATATTCGTAATCAGGAGCCAAAATTTAGTAAGAATCTGTTTTAAAACCTTTTGCCAGAAAAATCGTGTTGACCAGTGTTATTAGTTGTATAGTACTGTTTTATACTGTACTATACTACTATTAGTCTATTGCTGCATGAAATTGACAGTTTGACAGTTAAAAAAAAAATTTCATCTAATCATTGCTCAATGAAAAACAGGACAAATTTTTTTTATTAAATATGAAAATTATAACGCTAGGCTAGCTAGTAACTACAGCCTACAGGCTACTGTACAGTCTGTATTGTGTACAAGTCTGTCAACTTGTCAAGTCATATAATTTGTTTAATGATTTAAATATAATATTAGCTTGATATAATGGTATTAGAATTTTATTGCTTAATTAACTAATATTCATTATCTAATTCAATAACCCCAGTGTAATAATAGTACCCAAATTATATAAGTAAAGTTGCTTTATTGTTATCTAGTTTTCCCGTTTTTTCCCGGGAAAAAAGTTCAAAAAGATTTTTTCCCTAACCAACCTGTTTTACTGTAGTATTTCTTCCTGTTTCAGTAGTAATCCAACGTGGAACACGTAACAATCCAACATTACATTAACTATTTTTATTATTATTATTATTATTTTATTTATTTTATGTACTTCAGCTCCACACCACAATACCTTTTCACTCATATTGCATCCACGTTTTCGTAAGTTATGGAATATGGTTCCAACTGTGGCTTAGTGGTTTGAGCTACTTAGTCCCTTAATAACTCAACAATACTTGGTCCTCAGTTTCATTTCGGTTTTCGTTCGTATTAAGGGTCTTTCATGAAATTATGAATATCAGCTCAGAGCCGACAAATATTCCTGCTTTAGTTTTTCTATTGTTGACATTTGCGATATGATAAGGAAGCTTTGACGTGGTTTTATCAAACAGGCATCAATCTAAGAGTCATGTAAAATAAATAAATATATATATATATATTTTTTTCGATAAAGGGCTTTCTGGGTAACAGATTGCTCCTTTCAGATAACATCTTTACCTGTGTGCTTGCCTTTAGCTCTGCTGTTCTACTCACGAGAAAGAGCATTTTTGTTTATTATGTTTACAAACCTAGAAGTATACTCATGATTTGAGTTTTCCACAATCGTCTGAAGCTGTAGCTTTCATTTTCTTTTTCTTAGAAAGTTTGGTTGGTTTGGAAAATGTAGTTTTTTTCCTCTGGAATGACATCAAGGTCATTATGATATTCACATGATGTTCCTTTAAAACTATGTTTAACTTTTTAACCCTACCATCTTACTTTTTACTTACCTCAAAACTAAGTTTAACTTTTTTAAGGTTTCTCATTTCTTTTTTTCTGAACAATAAATAGATTTTAAGCTTTTTTTTATGATGAGAAATAATGAGGAGACCAAAGGAAAGGAGAGGCCAATGATGGTGATAAATTACACACACAAGCACACATGCACAGCAGAAAACTACTCGAAAATTTTTACTTTTGAAAAAAAAAATCCACAATAAATTATTAATTTAAAAATTCCTTTCCTGATAGAATTTCTTTCCGGTAAAATATAATTTTGTTTACTGTGTAAGGAATCCTGAAAGTTTTGAGTTTTTTTTTATTATTATTATTATTTGAACGTTGATACTTTACAAGTCCAGAGTTTAGTATTTTGTACACTGGAATAAAGGTTTTGGAACTTCCTAGCTACTGATGTAATCCACGTTGTGTGAAATTTGTATGGCATTTATTTATTTATTTTTTTGGTTTTTTAATTTTTTTGCTTAGAAGCTTATTGGATTATGCCAGAATAATTTTGATTTGAATGATGATCCTTGATCCTATTGTAGATTCTTCAGTATAAAATACATACAAATTCAATTTCTTAATTTTAATTTTTCTTTTAAAGGATGCTAAATGTATTTCATACAATGGTTAAATAAATTTTTTACAATTCTTTAAAATTAAATACACTTTAATATATATAAACATGTATTGTAAAAACTTGAGAAATAATATATTACGTTAATTACTACAACATTTTTTTATTTATTTTAAGTGCGAAGCCTTGTAAGTACTTCAAACAAGGGGAAGGTCAGTGTCCTTTTGGAAACAAATGCTTCTACCTTCACGCTTTACCTGATGGGAACACGAAAAGATGTCGGACCACCAAAAAGAAAAAGAAGATTTGATGCAGAAGGAGAACTTCAGGTTTATCTTGATGTAAGTATTACGTAATCATTCATAATTACCACTTATAAAATTGTTACACGATAATGTTGAGTTATGTTAATATAGTTTTGTTCATTATTCATGTAAAGAATAATGTATGTATCTACTATAAAAAGATGATTGAAGTAAAGATTCTAATTTCATACACTTTATTTAAAAAAAAAAAAAATCACTTATTTTCTCATCGGCCATGAAAACTTAAGTCAAATTTCCCAATGTAGTGAACCTAAAGACTGACGCATTACTATGTATTTGAAACAAGTCACACTGCCAAAACTTCATGTTTGTTTACTTTTTTCTGGCTCATTCTATTTTTATTAAGTTATATGAGAGGCCAAAGATCTCATGAAATTGACAAATGCAAAACAGCTTCTGTTTGTAGAATTAATATCTTCTCTGCTTAGCATTTGACCCATTATTCTCTTATTTCGTTAAATTGGTTTATAGCTTTTGTCACTCAGATTTTAACAGGTGATCCTTTCCTTAAACAAGGAAGAAATCTTAAGTTTCAGGTAAACTAGCACTCACTCACTCATTTTGATATTTAAAAAATTTATTTTCATGTAAAAAGTGATATCTGAGAGACTTCCCTGTGAAATGTAATTTGTCTGACTGAGGAATTTAGATTTCAACTTTATCATTTTTTATTGCTGATTTTCCGGTCAACTACACATTAAACATGACGCGCGCTCGCGTGTGTGTGTGTGTTTTTTTTTTCTCCACACTTTGGCCTGCAGGTTCGCTTGTGAGCTTTTTAGTTTGAAAACTTATAATTTTACGTGAAAGTTCCTCATCATGGAAAAATATTTGGATTTCTTTCATTAATTGAAATTTTATAAACTTTTACAAAAAGTTTATTACATTTATAATTTTTTATACTTTTATTAATATATAATAATATAAAGTGAGAGAAAATATATATATATATATATATATATATATATATATATATATATATATATATATATATATATATATATATATATATATATATATATATATATATATATATATATATATATATATATACATACACACACACACTACCGGTCTGTTAAATTTGTTCAGTAAATCATTTAAACCTTCCAACATTAAGCCTATAAAATGAAATTCCTCATATAGTTTGATTCTAACCAAGATTTTAGTAATGATTTTAATCCTACTCGAAAATTCCATTGTAACACTTCTTTTAATTAAGATATCAGCTCTACCCTAATTGATCTTCATCTAACTGCTTGGATAATCCCTAGACATTATTAGTATCTTCTACTCTTCAAGCAATTCTCCCCTTACATTGATTGAAGGTTCCTAATAATTAGAGATGGACCGGATAGTAATTTTTTACTATCCGCGGATGCGGATATCCGCAGATGCGGATAGTTTAATTTTTAAGAGTTTTTGCCATAGATTCTTGGAAATTTAAATATAATATCCAGAATCTATGTTACCAGGGTGTGGGACGGGGACCCAACCCTTGAACACCCCACCAACTTCTTTCCCCAACCTCCACCCATTTGGAAAAAGGTTATATATATATATATATATATATATATATATATATATATATATATATATATATATATATATATATATATATATATATATATATATATATATATATATATATATATATATATATATATATATATATATATATATATATATATATATATATATATATATATATATATATTATATATATATATATATATATATATATATATATATATATATATATATATATATATATATTATATATTCAATTCAATATTACCTTCACACTTCACAGTTTCACATATTCCATTTGAAGTTAATAATTGGTAAGTTATTTTTTAGAAATAAAAGCTTTTGGGCTCTTTCAGGTGAAAGTTTGGTTCGCTTTTCGTCGTAAATGAGGCCTGCTCCACTGAAAAGACGCTCACTAGCAACACTAGTTGAAGGACATGCTAAATAAGTCCTTGCCAGCTCAGCAAGAAAAGGGAAACTTTTGCAATTATCTCTCCACCAAACCAGTTGGTCTTTATCTGCCTCCAAACGTGGGAGTTTCAGATAATTTTCAATAATCGATATTGTATCCTTTGACACTTCTGACTGTGATTCTTCATCTCTGCTGGAAGCTAGAAGATCTTTCATTGATTTTAGCAATGCTTAAGCTAACAGATTTTGTTTCTTTTGTATCTGAGAGCTTTTGCTTTTTCTTGAAAGGCGTTATTTTAGCTGTTTCTATCATCTCATCGCATAAGCATCCTAATTTGATTTTAACATTCTGAGAAACAAGTGGTTTAAAAATTTTTGTTTTGTACCTAGGATCTAAAAAGGTTGCAATTGTATAAGCATCATCATTTTCCAGGTTTTCAAATCTGTCGTTCATCTCCTTCATTAATGTTTCAGTCATCCTTGAAACTCCCTTAGACTTAATAACATTTGTTAACACAACTTTCAATGTTGAAACAAGTGGTATCACATCTGACAAACATGATTCAGATGAACTTATAGTCTTTGTTAATTCTTCAAAAGGCTTAAGGATATTAATACAATTATTTAAAATGTCATTTTCGTCAGCTGTTAGAGGCTTTATTTTTGTGCTGCTTGAAGCATAAAGGCAAATGGCCTTATTAATTTCGCTCATCCTCTCAAGCATATGCAAACTACTATTCCAGCGTGTTTGAATATCTTGCATGACAGAAAGTGGACGAACATTTAATCTTGTTTGTATTTTCTTCAGCTCATTTTGGGCTACAACGGAGTGATTGAAATGCGTAGCAATTAACCTTCATTTGGTTATTAAATCGGATACACATTTTTGACTCATAATGGAATTTTTAACTACTATCTGAGTTTGGTGTGCAAAGCAATCTACATTTTTCACTCTTGCCAGAGAAAGTGCTTTTTTTATATTTTTTTACTATCCGCGAATGCGGATGCGGTTGCGGATATTGGAAAAATGATGCGGATATCCGCAGTTGCGGATGCGGATGCGGATATCCGGTCCACCTCTACTAATAATAATCATTGAGAAATTGCCTTCATGTCGAGTTTTTATTGAAGAATCGATAGTAATTGTTGAAAATAGTTTTGAATCCAAGTTTCAAATTTAGAATCCTAATAAACAAATTAAGTTTCAAATTTATTATTATTATTATTATTATTATTTGCATTTTATTTAAAAGTAAATGATACAATATTAAGCATTGTGATTACATTACAGCACATGGTGCTTTGGGATTTCATTGAGGAGAGGGAACATCGGCTTGAGCTTATTAGGGGCTCTATTCGACATATTCTTATGGAATTGGAATTGGACGACCTTGCGGAAGATCTCTACTTCCCTGATGACTCTGGGTCAGACTCTTCTGAATTTCGATAACCAGGTGAAAGTTAACTAAACCAATGTTCTTTGTAAGAATCGTGAGCTCACAATTATTATTATTATTATTATTATTATTATTATTATTATTATTATTATTATTATTATTATTATTATTATTGTTATTATTATTGTTATTATTATTTAGGCAACTAATTGATACTTTATGAACACATTTAAAATTTAAATTTGAAGAAAGGGTACTATTTCTTCACTCCCAAACTTTGGTGATTTCATTATTATTATTATTATTATTATTATTATTATTATTATTATTATTATTATTATTATTATTATTAATAGAAGCACTAATATAAAGTATTTCTTAACACTGTATATGGATTGTTAGCACAGTTGAGAAAGTGATTTCCAAAAATGTTTTTGTATATATTGGACCAAACAAATGGTGAGCCAATTGTGGCTTTTGTGTTTGTAAAGGCTGATAAGAAGTAATTGATAATATTGTTAATGATTAAAATATAATATTAGTTGTGTTAACTCCCTGTTGTCACTTTTAATAATTCAATACATATTTTCTTATTAATAAAGGAAACTAATTGTAACCACTTCTTCAGGTTTATAAACACGTGTTTCGAATACGAGTCAAATCTCTTATTGTAATAAACTCTTGTGGTGAGTTTGAGTATTTTTTGGTTTTGATTAAACCTGTATAACCATAAAATTTAATTTATTATTATTATTATTATTATTATTATTATTATTATTATTATTATTATTATTATAATGGCTTAAATTTTTTTAGAAAAATCAATAGACGAAAGGATTATTATTATTATTATTATTATTATTATTAATTTTTTTTTTTTTTTTTTTTTTTTTTTTTTTTTTTTTTTTTTTTTTTTTTTTTTTTTTTTTTTTTTTTTTTTTTTTTTTTTTTTTTTTTTTTTTTTTTTTTTTTTTTTTTTAGTTTTGGGATATTTTCGTTATTGCTTTCTATTTAAAGATAGTTTCTGAAACTCTCAAATTCTATGGTGCTAATAATTTGCCTTTATTATTATTATTATTACTATATTATTAAATATTTTATTTGCCGTTTTACACAAAGTGTCAGAAATGCTAAATAAACATAGCTTAGAACTGATGAAACATAAATTTATGTAGTAAAATACTCAAATTACTATTTATTATTAGTAGTAGTATTATTTTTAATTTTTAGTTTTTTTTTTATTTATTAATCTTGTCAGTAAAGTAAGGGAGATATACTGGTCTTTTATGTAAAATTTAAAGGGTTTGAGTTTTTCCTTTTCTTCTAATTTTACCTATACATGTTGCATATATATCTTTCAAGGTATATTCAGTAAAAAAAAATTTTTTTTAAGAATTGAGAAACTAAATCCTTCAAGCGAATTTCGTTAGTGTTTATAT
The DNA here is from genome assembly GCA_009176605.1 of Armadillidium nasatum. Taxonomy (NCBI): domain Eukaryota; kingdom Metazoa; phylum Arthropoda; class Malacostraca; order Isopoda; family Armadillidiidae; genus Armadillidium; species Armadillidium nasatum. The sequence continues at coordinate 88,250 of SEYY01000541.1, forward strand.
TCTACATATTTGCTTTTGATTATTCACAATATATTTGCAAGCCATTTCATCAGTTTCTATAAAGCTACAATAGACCCAGGTTGAACATTTTTCGTAGTTGAAGTAATAATATTATACCTCATCATATCGTAGGGTTCTCGTTATTTAATTTGAGATGCTGTTTATGGATGCGGATTAAAGATAATAATAAAAATACTCCATGCCACGATTATTGAATAATGCAGATGAATGACCAGTATCGACAAGGGGAAAGATCTAATGCAGAATGCCTTCTTCTTGACTTATTTTATCATAACCTGTTTTTTTTCCAGTTCCCTTAAATGGGTGGCTCCCTATCAGTAGACAATTGTTAAGATGAAATTTTAACAACTTGATTAATTTTATCTGAATCTTTTGTGATCACAGGTTTATAATAAATGAGTCTCTACAATAAGAGAAGGATTTCTTTCTTTCCCTTCTTGTTCTGCTCGAATGACTCTTTCAAGAATAAAAAAGGAAAAAAAAACTGCAATCATCAGTCGTCCTTTCTTCTACCTTTATATATATATATATATATATATATATATATATATATATATATATATATATATATATATATATATATATATATATATATATATATATATATATATATATATATATATATATATATATATATATATATATATATATTATATATTATATATATATATAATATATATTATATGTAGTATGTAGTATTATTATTGTCTTAGTAAATTACTTCAGATGTTGCACTAGAATTAATACATTTTAATAGTTGCCTTTACCTTTCCTTTAATTAATATTATATATATATATATATATATATATATATATATATATATATATATATATATATATATATATATATATATATATATATATATATATATATATATATATATATATATATATATATATATATATATATATATATATATATATATATATATATATAGTTTTTCTAAAGTTGTGATTTCTGCGCTGTTGAACTTAATACCAAAAAAGGTGTATGATCCTCATTTGGTTCTCAAACTTTGTGTTTTCCGAGCTTGTCCCTGCCTTGTTAAATTGTTTCTTCTGACTAATAACTTTGACCTTCTTAAAACGTCATTAATTTTATTTCCTAAAAGAGACCCCTTTCAACATTAACATTCGTTCTGTTGCATTAAACTCTGTAATTTCCAGACTTTTCGAATCTGCCCTAAACAGGAATATTTGGAAACCTTATTTCTTCTATTCTTATCTTTCATTATTCTTTTCATTTTGAAAGATCTCATAAAATCACAATTAGCTGTTGATAAAAGGATGATCGTAAAACAGCTGAAATGATTTTTCTGGTATTCTTAATTGAGTTGGAGAAAAACGTTTGTTTTCTATGATTCGAAAACAAGTCATACTTTTGTTTGAGATGAATATTCTTGATATATATTTTCCTTGTGATCTTTCTTGGAATTATTACATTCTTTCTCGCACTAAATTTCATAATAGGTATGTGTTCTTGAAGCGCATTCTGAACTACTACACACCGCCCCAGTTTTCTTTGTATAGGGGTTATTTGCCCTTTTATAGAACATACAATTACATCTGGTTTCTTAAAAGGGGGAAGTCTAGGGGTTTCCGCCTTACTAACTTATCTGCTCTCTCTCTCTCTCTGCCTCTTTGAAACCTTTTTCTAGATTTAACTGTTGTATTTAACTTTACTATTGCTTATTACAGCGATATGCTCATTTTAACTTGTCTTACATTTACTGTTTTGAGGAGGTTGGAGATGATTCATATTTCTACACAATCCTGTCAGTCTATCAAAACTCAACCTAACCGCTATGATTGTTTTCCTCTACCAGCCCTTTTTCGGAGACCTGGAAAGTTACAATATTATTATTATCGTATTTAGTAGTATAGGACTTATTGTAAAATTGAAATCCTGTAAATTTACTATCTCTGAATAAAAAGCTTTGAGAAAATTGAAAAATTGTTCTTTCACACATACAACATGTAAAGTCTGCAACACAATTCCTTCAATTATCATCACTTTATATTTCACACTTTCAATCTCCATATATCGGTGCACCTCTACCAATAATTCGAGACCGAATTTGGTTCCCCCAATTCTGATGGGTTTCAAGTAAACTATTTGTTCTGTTTTCGACATCCCCACTATATATATATATATATATATATATATATATATATATATATATATATATATATATATATATATATATATATATATATATATATATATATATATATATATATATAATATATATATATATATATATATATATATTATATTTTATATTATTTATTTTTTTTTTTTTTTGGGATTATTATAATTATTTAAATATAGAAACTAATGTTGCAATTTTTTTCTACTGGGAGTGTTATGCATTTAATTTTGCATTTATATGTAAAAGGTGGTGAGAAAGTTTTAAGAAGTAGGGGACATTGCTATTTCGGGAGAAGTGAACCTCTTGATAAACTTTTAACTTGTGTTGCCTATATTATGACATTCCAACAAATTTATCTATAACTTTTTCAAATAATTCGGTTTCTCTTCTTTTTAAATTTTTTATTTTGTGCGTTTTAACTGCGGATACTTCTTCCTCGTTTCTCATGTAGAGAAATCTTTCCTAATGTTCTTTTCCTTTTTGCTTTCTTTGCGTTTGTTTGCATTTTCTTTTACTAAAGTGGAAGTGATTGGATTTGAATTTTATTATTTAGTGCTTATTTTGTATCCACTAATACAGACGCTTTGTGCATCTTTATTTTTATATTATAACATTTTATTCTCATTTTCAGTTTTTGTTTTTTTTATATATCTTGTATTACCTTTTGATAGTGCCTTGTGATTCTTAGACATTCTATGAATTACTAGAACGTTCTTGAGTGAAATTACAATTTTCGAGCTCTTTGGAAGGGTTCGAATAATGCAACGACTGAAATATTTTCTTATGACTTTAAAAATATCATTTTATACTTTATTGTGATTATTAACTTACTATTAACCTTCTTTTATTGAAAGTTAAATGTGGGACACTTTTAAGAGAAACATTGAGGTGACTTAGTTGAGAGAATGAAAAATTTTGCAATGGCATTTGTAAGTGAAGAAAAAATTGTTCTTTCATACATACTTCTCTTTTTGTTCTTTGTAATAGCCATACCAATGCCACTGAGAAGAGGCATACCTAAATGTTAAGTGTCACTGAATACCTGACCATCGTTTTTGACAGTACGATCTGTTAAGTTCCATTTTTTACCTTTGATTTTCTTCTTAAATAATAATGCAAATATTTCTGTTGAGAAAGTTTTCAACAAATATATGTTGATTTGAGAGTTAATTTTGGATCTTTTATGAAATGTATGTGACCTAAATTTGTTGGTGGTGATATATCCTCACAATGACTATATATATATATATATATATATATATATATATATATATATATATATATATATATATATATATATATATATATATATATATATATATATATATATATATATATATATATATATATATATATATATGGTAATTGCTCTCTTGTTCTTCGGGAGAGAGAGAATGCTTATAGTGAGTGGAAAAAACTCTTTCTCCTATCACTCTTACTAATTTTTATTCAGCTCGGAATCGTTGCAGGGATGTTCTTCGACGGACTAAGCAAACTTTCACTAAAATGAAGTCCACTGACCTCCATGGTTCTCCTTCTCGAGGGAATTAGCCTCTCGCATTCCTCCACCATTTCGTCGTCCTCGTTGCACAAGGGGTGCCCTGCTTTCTCACGAATTTTGTGTGGATACTGTAAACCCCAGGCTTGCCCGTTGTGGTGCCTCCTTTCCAGCCACCTCTGTTCTGTGGAACTCACTACCATCATCTATTTTTCCTCTTGTATTAAATCTTCCTCTCTTCAAGGTTTCCGTCTGTGCCCACCTGAGGGATGTGTGTTAGGTTCGTGTCTGAGTGGGTTTTCTTCCTTTCCTTTCTTTTGTATGTGCCCCCTCCTTGAAAAGGGCTCTGCCCGTGAGTGGTAGTAGACTGTAAAAATAAAATATATATATATATATATATATATATATATATATATATATATATATATATATATATATATATATATATATATATATATATATATATATATATATATATATATATATATATATGTAAAGTGAAGCACTGATTAATCAGTAATTGGTAATTTCATCTTTCCGATAGAATGCACATTTAGCTTAGGCAAGTGTTTTTTGGCAATATTTTGATTTTTAGTTAAAATGTAAATTTTCATTGCTTGGTCTAATAGACTTACAAATAAGGAAGGTGGTTCTGAGTGGAGCTGGAAATCCGCTAAGATATTTGATATAGTCAAAGCTTGAGCAAACTAATTGTCATAATATATTTTCATAGTTAAAATATTAAATTAAAAAAAAGAAGAAAATACCTATCATGATAGTAAACGTAGGTGAATCAGCTAGGATATATAGTAATCGCTCTTAGGGTGGTATGAAGACCATAAAAGGAGCGTCTTCGTTAAGAAGTCAAAAATATTGCTTTTGACAAAGAAAGAAACTGTGTAAAATGGTTACAGAACTGAAGAGAAGGTAAAGACTAGACTTATCTATGTCTGAGGTTGATGTAAACTATTGAAATCTTACATGGACTACAGCTTGCTCGGCATCTATTTCAAGTATACCGAATGTACTCACAACTTACATTTTTAGAGAACAATCACTCTTCTTGCGATTGAAGCAATTAATGAGAATGTGTTTTTGGTATGTTGGAGAGGATGCACTGTTGAAAATAACTTCGTTTGTTGTGATTTATAGTGAGTGTTGAGGATTTGTGAAATAATACAACTTGCCGTAAACAATAAATTAATACAAAAAATCTGCAAAATGGCAATTATCAGCTTCGGTGTCAGCAAAATTCATGGAGGTGAATAATGAACCCTAAGCATGAAGAAACATTTAAACTAAACCTTAGTTTAACTCTGTATGAAAAGCTGTTCACCGCAAGGATGCTGCCTTCAGAAATCACCGTCTCCTTCAAACTCAAAAATTTCAGGCAATTTATATATCATCCCGGGATCATGCAAAATGTATTCGCCATTACTCTAAAGATTTTTTTCCCCATAGAAAATGCAATAAACATTCAAGTTCCTCTTCTACACGTTGACATTATTTTGTAAATTATGTCAACTCTTTGTTTATTCTTTTTCCTTGAGCTCCTCACTCAAATATTTGTCTCTAATTCTTTGTTAGACGATCCCAGAACAGTTAATTCATTTTTGTAATCTTTTCTCAGATCGATAGTATGGATTTCTAAAGAATGTTCTTCTCGTGATTTTCTTTTCGTTTTCTCCCTGACTTTTGGTCTTCTTTTCGGCAAATTGGTGAACTCTCCAGGCTCATGCACTCCCACAGACAAGGGCTGCTTTATTATCATTATTATTATTGTTAAATTGAATTGAACTAGTTCCTCTATTAAAGTTTGGAACACTTCCTTTATCCGTTTTCCTAACTTCGTTTGACTTGCACAGTATAAAACGATGTGTATAGGGATATGTCGGTCTTTAATTTGACCCTTCCGCAAAATTTCCCACCTGTGGAAATTGTTAGGATTCCTGCCTTTGCCCACCAGAAGATTATATATATATATATATATATATATATATATATATATATATATATATATATATATATATTATATATATATATATATATATATATATATATATATTATATATATATATATATATATATATTATATTATATATTATATATTTTTATTTTTATTATTTATTTATTATTATATTTATATTATTTATATATATATATATATATATATATATATATATATATATATATATATATATATATATATATATATATATATATTATATATATATATATATATATATATATATATATATATATATATATATATTATATATTATTATATTATTTATATTATTATATATTATTATTATTATTATTATTATTATATTATGAAAACCATTACTATAAGTGCTTTTTGTGTTACTGTGAAATGTGATAAAACCCAAAATTTCGATATGCAGTTCAATAAATTTTTTTGTTCCAAATACTAAGTTTATGACATTGGTTAAGAAATCATTTTAAACGAATGCTTCTTATCCTTATATATATATATATATATATATATATATATATATATATATATATATATATATATATATATATATATATATATATATATATATATATATATATATATATATATATATATATATATATATATATATATATATATATATATATATATATATATATATATAATACTTTTAGAATGTATTTGTTTATTTTTTTATTTTTTATTTCCCGACTTTTTAGGTCATTATTTGTAGATGCGTCTCAGTCATCTTATTTATTTCTTTGGTGATTTGTGTGCCAATTTATTTATTTATTTCTTTATGATAAGGTTTTTAATACTAATTAAGGCTCGGTTTCTTTGTGGGTTTATATTTCGTGTGTGATTTATGATGGCGTCAGTTAGGTGCTTCATAGTGTTATTCGGTAAAAAAAGGTTCTGAACATTTTCCTTAGCGACTCGAGTAATCAACTTTAAAAAACACACATACATACACACAAACACAAACACTTCTCATTTTTGTTGTGGCAAAGTTTATTCAGTTTAGCCTTTGTTGTTTGCTTTTTTTTTTTTTAGAAATGAAAGGCGGGTAGCTAGTCTAGGTTCTTTTTACTTGTGATATGTTAAATTGAATTTTAATTCTATTACCAAAAGTATGGAATAAATATTTTAAATATGTTTGATAAATTTTTACAAATCTCATTGAGCCTCTTTAATATTTATTGAAAAGAAATTTGTATTTCTTTGTATTTGTACAAAATAGGAAAATAAACATATTTCTATATGATCAGTTTTAATTTTCCTTTGTAGTGAAATAATTGTTTGGTGAATAAAAATGTTTAGTAAATATTGTCATGAGCTGTGCAAAAAGTTTTAATGTGATGTTTGTATTAATTTAATAGTAGCAGGCCGAGTACTCATGTTCGTAAGGCAAATATGATAGTGCATCAGCATTTGACACTTCCTGTAAAGACCTGTACTCCAAAGTAATAATAGGCACTCGTAAGAACTGCCCACCTTTGTACCGTAATATTGCCAACTTTGGTAACCATTGGCAGCTCGTAGCTAAAATTTGTGGGGTTACTGCTTTTTAAAATTTTTATTTATTGTGTTTATATTGTGTATAACGAAACAAAGATATTAAGAAAAATTTATTCATGGAGAGACAACTGTGAAAACTTATGCTGTTGAAATTCACTTATTTCTTTGGAATGCAAGAAGGTCATGGTTAAATTATTTAAATTTTTTTGTAAAATAAAACAAAGAAAAAAAACTATAAGTTAAATAGAATAGTTAAAAACATGATAATCATCTACTTCTACACTTTATCGCATTCAAGAATATGGTACACGGTTTTAAGTATAATACACGCGGAGTCAAAAAGAAACTACCTTACACTTGCACAACTGAATGAGTGACAGAGTTTTTTTTCTGCTTAGCGTTCAGCTCCTTATCCTGGACATAAGTGCATGCACCTAACATCCAAACGTGCACAGTTCAAAACAAGGATTTTGAGTATATATATATATATATATATATATATATATATATATATATATATATATATATATATATATATATATATATATATATATATATATATATATATATATATATATATATATATATATATATATATATATATATATATATATATATATATATATATATATATATATATATATATATATATATATATATATATATATATATATATATACGGGGGAGGGAAGTAGCGCTCCCGAAGCGATGAGATTACCCCCTGTTGGGTATACGGGGTGTTAAAGGTACTCCTATCTCATCCCGGTGCCCAATGGTTCGCTCCCTTTCGCGCTCACCTTCTATCTACACGGAGTAGGCTCTCCTTTACATACATAAAACATTTCTAACACATCTTTAAAAAAAAAAAAAAATAATGGCGTCAACTTCGGTAGCCTCGGAGAAGCCACTGGGGGGCGGCTTCCAAAAATAGCCCCTCATCCACCCCTTCCCCCATCACCACTTGGGAGTTGGTGGCCTCCGGTGATGGGGTTGGTGCCACCAGGACACAGCTGCCGGCTTGTCCAGATGCACGGTCTATTTTCTTCATTAATTTCTGCAACATTCACGGTCTGCACTCTAATTTCCACTTTGTTGAACATCACCTCTCTTCTTCTAGACCTCACCTCTTATTCTTGACCGAAACTCAGATGTTTGAGAGTTCTGATAGCAAACCCTATTCTGTTTCCTCCTACTGTCTCTATCCTCAATTTTCAGCCAAAGGCGGTTGTTGTGCATACGTGCGCAACGATGTCGTTTGTTCTCGTGTCTCTAATTTGGAGTCTTCCGAATTTTCAACCTTATGGCTTAGGCTCTCTTGCCATTCTACAACTAAATTCATTTGTTCTGTTTATTTATCTCCTAATTCTACTGACTATCCTAAATTCTTCGACTATTTAAACTCCAAAATAGAGCACATTCTCTCTTCCTTCTTTCTCTGAAATCATCATATTAGGTGATTTCAATGTTCACCACCGCCAATGGCTTTCTTCTAGTTCTCATGATACAGCTGGTGAACGTGCCTTCCTTTTCGCTATCCAAAACCACCTTGAGCAGTTGGTGCAGCTCCCTACTCGTATCCCTGATCGTCTTGGAGATGAACCCAACATTCTAGACCTTTTCCTAACTTCTAATCCTTCTCCTTATACTGTTAAACTCTTTCCTCCTCTGGGTTCCTCCGATCACCTTCTTATCTCTGTATCCTCTTCTATCTCTTCAAGTCTTCCGCAGGAAAAACCCCCTTCTACGGAAAGGAAACGTTTGTGGCACTTCGGTGCCGCAAGCTGGTCGGACTTGCGGTCGTACTTCTTCGATTTCCCGTGGAATGATTATTGCTTCCGTGGGAGGGGTCCCTCGGAGTGTGCAGAACGCATTACCGAGGTGATTCTCTCTGGCATGGAGGCATACATTCCATATTCTTTCCCTTCTACTAAACCTAACAAACCTTGGTTTAACTCTGCTTGTTCTCGTGCTATCCGCCGCAGGGATGCTGCCTTCAGGGATTACCGTCGTCTTCAAACTCCAGAAACTCACGCTACTTATATTTCATCCCGGAATCGTGCAAAATCTATCCTTCGTAACACTAAAAACTCCTCTCTCCGTAGAAAATGCAATAATCTTTCTGGTTCCTCTCCTCACGTTCTTTCTGGCATTTTGCAAAAAATGTCAACTCTAATTCTTTCGACGGCACAACTGCTGTTTTACCTTCTTCTAAAGCTGAACTCTTTGCTCAAACTTTTGCCTCTAATTCAACCTTAGACGATTCCGGAGCTATTCCTCCTCCTTCAACCCCCTCTAACTCAATTATGCCTAAAATTAGAATTTCTTCTAAAGATGTCATTTCTGCTCTCTCTGAGCTTAATACTAAGAAGGCGTACGGTCCTGATGGTATTCCTCCTGTGGTTCTCAAAACTTGTGCTTCCGAGCTTGCACCCTGCCTCGGTAAACTATTTCGTCTTTGTCTCTCTACTTCAACCTTCCTTCTTGCTGGAAACGTGCGCTCATTCAACCTGTGCCGAAGAAGGGGGACCCCTCTCAACCCTCCAACTACCGTCCTATTTCTTTGACCTCCGTTCTCTCTAAAGTTTTCGAATCTATCCTTAACAGGAAGATTTGGAAACATCTCAATTCTTCAAATCTTATCTCTGATCGCCAGTATGGCTTTCGTAAGATACGCTCTACGGGTGATCTTTTTCCCTTCTCTCTGACTCTTGGTCCTCCGCTCTTCGGCATTTCGGTGAATCTTTTGCTGTGGCGCTGGACATATCGAAAGCCTTCGATAGAGTCTGGCACAAAGCTTTGATTTCTAAACTTCCCTCTTTCGGTATCTATCCTTCTCTCTGTGATCTTCTCGCTCATTTCCTTTCTGGTCGTTCTATAGCAGCTGTTGTAGACTGCCACCGTTCATCCTTTAAATCTATTAACAGGGGTGTTCCTCAGGGTTCTGTCCTATCACCAACACTTTTTCTACTTTTCATTAATGACCTTCTCTCTATCACCTCATCTCCTATCCACTCCTATGCTGATGACTCCACCCTTCATTATTCCTTTCCAGTTTGAAAAACGTCCCACCCAACAGCAGTTGATAGACTCGAGAAGGGTAGCCTTGGAGCAACTAACCTCTGATCTTTCTCGTATTTCAAATTGGGGCAGAGAAAACATGGTTGTTTTCAATGCCTCAAAAACTCTCCTTCATCTCTCCACTAGACACAATCTTCCACACAACTATGATATCTTCTTCGAAAACACTCAACTCAAGCCTTCATCTGTTCTTAATATTCTTGGTGTTTCTTTTTCTCATGATCTTTCTTGGAAAGATCACATTACTTCTCTTTCTAAACAAGCTTCTAAGAGGTTGGGTGTTCTGAGGCGCCTTCAGAATTACTTCACACCACCCCAGTTGCTTGTTCTGTATAGGGGTGTAGTTCGCCCCTGTATGGAGTATGCTTCGCACATCTGGGGTGGTTCCACACATACAGCTCTCCTAGAGAAGGTGGAGTCAAGGGCATTTCGTCTCATCAACTCTCTGCTCTTACTAACTCTCTTCAATCTCTTTCTGCCCGTCGAATTGTTGCGTCACTCTCTCTTTACTATCGCTATTACAACGGACACTGCTCTTCTGAACTCTCTCGTCGCATACCTCCTCCATTGAGAAGAGCTCGTGTGACACGCCTTTCTACACATTCTCATCCTTTCTCTGTCCAACTCTCCGACCTCAGACTTAACCGCTATGCTCAGTCTTACATATACTCTACTGGTAAAGTCTGGAACACACTCCCTTCATCTGTTTTCCCAACTTCCTTTGACTTGCATACTTTCAAACGTCGTGTATCTGGACACGTCGGCCACATCGACCATGATAATAGATCTTTCCCAACTCCGGTGGAATTTGGTAGGCCTCCGGCCTTTGCCCACCGGAGGAAACATAATATATATATATATATATATATATATATATATATATATATATATATATATATATATATATATATATATATATATATATATATATATATATATATATATATATATATATATATATATATATATATATATATATATATATATATATATATATATATAATATAGCAAAATTGGAAGCTAGAGGCATTTTAACGTAAAAAACCATAAAAACGGAAATACCAAATTTTTACTTAATTTACAATTTGCAGTATCTTGTCAGAGGTGTAATATTTTTCATCCGTTAATAGTCATACAAGCCTATCGCATAACTAAAGAGATACCTCAAATATAGCATGAAATATATATATATATATATATATATATATATATATATATATATATATATATATATATATATATATATATATATATATATATATATATATATATATATATATATATATATATATATATATATATATATATATATATATATATATATGCGCGTTGAACTCTCAAGAAATGGCACCAGAATCGAAGAACAAACCCTAAAAGGAATCAAATTTCAAATACTGGAATTTAGTTAAAGATTTAGCACTTGTAGTTATTATTTTTAAAACCACGAGATATTAGTGATGAATGACACATTCTGTTTCGAAGAAGAACCACAAGTTGAAATATATTCGGCTTTAAGCGGAAGATACACACAACTAATGATTCGCAAAAGCGGAAACTGAAGAACCAAGCCTTTTAAAGCTTCACACAAAGTAAAGAGTGAAGAATGAATTCAAATAGAACAGCCAAAAGAACTGAATTCTATATATTTGGACTCACGTTAGAGCGGAGCATCTAAAAGTATTTAACAAAAGGATTTGTAGCGAAAGAAACCTTCAAGCGAAGACTACTCTTCCTCTGAACTAATGCTCTGCCGATGGTGAATGAGACACTACGGGTCAACATCCGTAGTGTCTCATTCACCATCCGCAGGAGGGGTGTCAGGGTCAGAGGGTGCAGATTAGGCGGATGCGGAAGGGTCAGACTCTGCAAATGAAGGAGAGGATGAAGCATGAGCAGATGATACGGACGAAGTAGATATAGGTACCAAAAGGGGTTTTAAATGCTCAAATCTGAAGTTGAAAACGCCAGTCGAAACGCTCAAGAACTAAAAATGGATCTATATAAGGTGCCTCTAAAGATTTTCGAATACGATCGACCTGGACATACACGTGGGTACATGTTTACAGAGCTTCTGGTATGTAAGTATACTGGGAAGGATGTTTGCATCCTTCCCAGGACATTTATATACCGGAAGCACGCGAAATTCGAGTTCCTTCGTGTAAGATATAAATCACTTCATGAAGGTGATGAAGTCCTGCTTATCCTGAGGAGAGAAAGTAAAGTGGTCATTGGGACACAAAGGAGTTTTACCAGCAACATATTGCAACGATGAATACCCAAAGGCATTGGGGTTGCAACGCAAGCTGAGAAGAATCATTAGTAGCAAAAGCAACTATTCTTCCTGGAGGTCAAAGGGGATTTTAGAGTTTATTGAAAAGCTCCACAAGGCCTTTAGACTTAGGAGAGGCAGAGGTTCGAACCCTTTGAAAATCAATCAAACTAGGTACTTCTGTTTGTGATAATGTAAAGTGGCACCACAAATCTGGAGATCCACAGGAGAAAAGTATATGAAACGGACTTTGCTGAAATGCAGGTCATGGGAAAAGCTTCCATCCATATCGTATTACGGTCAAGGAAGGTTAGAAGGTAGCGATAAACGGTAGAGCCATTGCCAGGAGAGACAGCAGCAAAAGAGCCAACAATATCATTGTGAACCGCCTCAAAACACTGTGATGGAATTGCCAATGGTTCTACAAGAGACTGTATGTCAATGCACCTTCAAAGCCCAGTATTGGTGGTACTCCTTAACCCATAATCGAATGTCTTTATCCAAGTTGGGCCAAAACTAACGCCCCTTAATGGGTAAGGGACGCTTTGACCCCAGGATAGGGTATGACATGAAGATCGTCAAACAGTTGCTTCCTGATGGAAGTAGGGAAAAAGGACATGGGTGAAGTGTGGAAACGTCACACCACGCTGAGAGGTTGCATCTTAGAGGAGAGATTTCTGGATATGTCTTGAAGGCGAGCAATGGAGGGGAGGTCTACAGGATCCAGAGGGAGCGGCAGCGAAAACGTTGTCGGAGCCTTTTACGTGAATCATTGAGGAGACGTACTCCGTCAGGAAGGGTAGTTGGCGTTGCTGACGATCACTCAGCTGGAGTCCAGCTGTAAAAAGCAGCAACTAAAAGTTTATCGTCTACGTACAGGGCGACATCACGACCCTCAAGGAAGGAAAGTGCAAAACGGATAAATAGGCTATAAGGAGTTCACGATCAAAAGCAAAATATCTGCGCTGTGGCTCAGTAAATTTCTTACTGAAGAAATCATTGGGTACTGGAGTACCGTTCACCACTTGATGCAAAGCAGCTCCTATAGCTACTGACGATGCACCTGTGCCCAGTTTTAGGTGCGTCACATCAAGGTGGGCAAAATGAAGGGCAGAAGACGAAATAGCTCACTGAATGTCATCCAAGGCACAAAGAACATCGTTGGTCCAAGGAAAAAAAGAAGACTTGGCAGGAGAAGCATTTATAAGTCTGTTTTCAATTTGAAAGCCTCCTCTTCCAACACCACTTAATTGATGCAAGAAAGGTGGCCTTAATTGGAACATTTGACCTTTGATATTTCTCGCATTTCAAATTGTGGCAGAGAAAACATGGTCGTTTTCAATGCCTCAAAAGCATTGAAAACGAATATATACTACTCGGCACAACCTTCCATACAACTATGACTCGACTCAAACCTTAATCTGTCCTCAGTATTCTCTGTGTTTCTTTTTTCTCGTGGTTTTTCTAGGAAATATCACATTACTTCTCTTTCTAAAAAAGCTTCTAAGAGGTTGGGTGTTGGGCTTCGTAATTTATTTACGCCACCCCAGTTGCTTGTTCTTTATAGGTGTGTTATTTGCTCCTGAATGGAGTATGCTTCACACATCTGTGGTGATTCCACATATACAGCACTTCTCGAAAAGGTGAAGTCTAGAGCTTTTCGTCTTATACTAACTCTTCAATCTCTTTCTGCCCCGTCGAATTGTCGCGTCTCTCTCTCTCTATACTATCGCTATTACAACGGTCACTGCTCTTCTGAACTCTCGCGTCACATACCTCCTCCATTGAGAAAGGCTCGTGTGAGACGTCATTCTACACAGTCTTATCCTTTCTCTGGCCAACTCTCCTACCCCAGACTTAAACCGCTATGCTCAATCTTACATGTACTCTACTGGCAAAGTTTGGAATACACCCCATTTATCTGTTTTCCTGACTTACTTTGAATTGCACACTTTTAAACACCGTGTATCGGGTCACGTCAGCCATTAGCTACCAGATTTCTAATTTCTCCAACTCTGGTGGAAGTTGGGAGGCCTTTGACCTATGCCCTATATATATATATATATATATATATATATATATATATATATATATATATATATATATATATATATATATATATATTGAAAATTTCTATGGCGCTGAAACCCCAGAAAGCTCTTAATGCAGATCAGTGGTTGCTCTGCCAAGAATAAACCTAATTCTATTACATTTATCCTACAATTAATAAAGAACTCACCATTGAAAATATTCCTCAAATAGTTAAAATAAAAGGGGTATTTTTTACGGATTTACGTTATTTCCAAGATATTAAATTTGGACGTTCAGCTTATTACGTGTAAGCTCATAAATAAATTTTAAAGTAGTAAATTAGGTAAATTCTAACCTAGTAGGAATATAACCAACCCAAACAAGCAAGAACTCTCAAACTCTGCTAAAAAAATTAAGGTCCAGTTAAACAGTAAAGAGTCAAGTCAAACAAAATTCAAGTTAAAGGTAATACAATAACTCAACCCGAGCATAGTCAAAAGTCAATTTTAATTCAAAATAGCAAAACAAAATATCAGGTTTAGTTGATCTAGTTGGGATCTAACTTCTCTTACAAAGCTCTTTAAAGATTCCTGCCTTAAGGATTAAAGAATATATAACTACCATAAGGTTACAAGTAATTTAAAATAGTTAATTGGGGATATACTCATCTTATCGAAGACTTCAGGCTTAGATGAGTATTTTTAGTTAAAAAATGTTAAATCATAATTGTAAAAGCGACTTACTATAAAAGCTATGGGTTTGAGCTTTTACTAAAAGACCTGAAAGAGAAGGGTCGTAGTTAATTTTACAATTAAAAAAGGAGAGAAGACTTACTATTGAACTTTTTCAAAAAGATTGTTTCTCTTGAAGTTCCTTCTTATACGAATTCCATATAATTAAGAACATTAAGCAGTTATATTTTTGAGTAGAAGGCAATAGATATGACAGTTAGAAAGATTAGAAAAAAAGAAAATATATAACTCATACCTATTTCTTCGAATTTTGAGAACTTGTAATAAACAAGCGAATGAACTTACATTTTTGACGTCTAGACCTTACCATGAATTTTTAAAAAGTGAGGGCGTGTTAGCCGGCAGTTTGTTGAACAACAAAATGCTACATATCGATACAAAAAACAAACCAACCGACTCTACAAACTCCAATCAATGAGAACTTAAAATATAGATAAAATAATACACTAGATAAATAAGATAAAATATATACACAGACAAATTAGTGTAAGCATATAAACAGTTTTTATATTACATTATCAACGGTAAATAGGCAAGTCTAGCCTGTGGCTTTCGAGTACATAAAACGAGTAAAAAAATATGTAAAATGTTGCCGTTCTGTAAAGGATTTTTTAAGTTAAGGTTGTATTTTAATATTTTGTGAAAACCATAGATAGTTTTATCTACTACTAAGAAGCAACATATAAGGATTTTCTATATATATATATATATATATATATATATATATATATATATATATATATATATATATATATATATATATATATATATATATATATATATATATATATATATATATATATATATATATATATATATATATATATATATATATATATATATATTATATATATATATATATATATAATATATTAAATTTTTGAACAATTCCAGTAGCTGACTATCCCCGCCCCTAATTTTGCTTATGGTTATACTATACTAAAAAAGAGTAACCGCTTCATAATATAGGATGGTGGAACTATTTTATCTAGACGAAGGTATGAACCAAAACTTGATAAGGATGAAAATATAAACAATATACTAATAGATAAAATAATTATAATACATTATAAAAACCTGCAGCTGAATTATGCTCAATTTATATTTAATTAAGAACCTTGACTTGAAAGAGAAGGGTCGAAATTATCGTTGCACTTACATAATTTAAGACACTTACTCTGATTGGTTTTCGGAGAATGTTGCTTCTCGAAATTCCTTAATATACAAGTATAATATATTTAAGAACAGTAGAGGTTAAGTAGGAGATTTATTTGAAAGATTATGGTAGTAAAATTTAGGGAAAAGAAAATACCTAAACTAATCTTCGAAATTGACTTGAACTCCCTGTTTTACGAAAAAAATATAAAAATAATACATTTTGAAATACCATAAAAAAACACGCAGTTTTCGTTGAAGATGTTGAAAACAATTTTTTTTTAAGTTAAGTGCCTGAAAGTGGCACGCTCGAAGTGGCAGCGTGTTGGCATTGCCACTTTTAAAAACAAAAATAATTTTACAAAAACCTAAGAACCAGAATTGAATAGAATGTCTCCAATAAATTAAACTTAAAATAGACAAAAATATATACAATAGACAAAGCAGTGAAATAGTTTTATAAAATAGAGTTTTTAATAAAACATATTAACAATTTCAATTAAAAGTTTTAAAATATTTCCACATTATTGCTTAATTTATATATTAGATGGATAATAGTAATTTCATTCAACACTAATATTCCGTTTTAATATCTTATAACATCAAAATTGTAATTTAAAAATGCTATCTTTTTGGGTTACTTGTAACTCCGATACTGCAAAATAATAACTAATATTCGCTTGCGTTGTTATAAAGACTATGTTCAGAATATTACTGACCTAGCCTACGCAATATCATAATAGGCCCTAATTAAGTCAGATAAGACCTTGTGTTTAGTTACTTTGTATTATCGGTTGCACAGTGCTCCTTGTAACTTCTAAGTCTTTGTTAATAATGATATGGATAACGTACAACCTTGTTCTAGTCGCAGCATTGTAAGTGAAAAAAATTCAGAATCGCCATGCCGTATTATGCACACATCAACAAAGTCAGCTGATTTAGCCCCTGTACATTGTTCATCCAAAATAATTACAAAAATGAGTGAAACAGAAAGAAAAGTAACCAATGATCCTGATTCTTTTAGTCATAGTATGAACACAAGTCTTCAGGAAAAACTAAGTTTAAGTTCTAATAATAAAAACTGTAGCAAAAATGGAATGAATTTGAGGCTGGGAACAACTGATGTAGAAGTTCATAGTAGTGGCCCTGCAGATCCCAGTGTTAAAGCCTTATCATCAAAGTCAGATATTAAATCTAAACCTGAGGTTAATAGTTTATCTAGTCAAGAAAATAAAATTAGTGCACATGTAAACTTAGGCTTATGTTCTTATAATACTAGTAAGGCAAGTAGTAGTAATATAACTAATTATAAACCTGAAACCACAGTTAATAATTCAAATGGAATTATTT
Organism: Armadillidium nasatum; assembly: GCA_009176605.1. Classification (NCBI taxonomy): domain Eukaryota; kingdom Metazoa; phylum Arthropoda; class Malacostraca; order Isopoda; family Armadillidiidae; genus Armadillidium; species Armadillidium nasatum. The sequence continues at coordinate 106,053 of SEYY01000541.1, forward strand.
GTAATGGACACACTGTATCAGAGGCTACAAGCAGTAATAGTTTAGCAATATCAGATTTTTCTTTAAGCTCCGATAAATCAATATCTTTGGATTCTTCCTTCTCATGTTCAGGTCATGGAGCAAGACCTAGAACAAGAAATACCTCAAATAGTTCATCACAGAGCACTCAGCCTCAGAGTACTAGTGAATATGACATAGATAGTTCAACTAGTGACTCCAGTAAAATTTTAAGTTTAGAAACAAAAGCAAATTTGAATCCTGTGCCAATGCCAGTAAGTCCAAGCAGGCCTCCACCTGATGATCTTAATGTTAAATATGTAAATTATGAAAATGAACATCAAATGGAAGCAATCATGAGACTAATTCAAAAAGATTTATCCGAGCCATATTCCATTTATACTTACAGATATTTTATTCACAATTGGCCTAAGCTCTGCTTTTTGGTAAGTATATATATATATATATATATATATATATATATATATATATATATATATATATATATATATATATATATATATATATATATATAAGTTATACAGGAGACCATCTACTAATATAGCTAACTATGGCTAGATAGTGAAAATATTTGTAAGTTTTAATTCTTGTTTTAGCTGTAGATGGGAAAAGTAGTTATGTAGGATTTTGGTAATTATCTTAGATTTTCTTAAACGGGTATCTTCAAATTTAGATATTTTTATTGAAATTATAGATTTGAAATATTCTATTCATTAAATAAGGAAGATTGGATAATTTATAGGTTATATAACATGAATAATTGGCTTAAATTTTTTTATCATTATTATTTTTATTAGTAATAGTAGTAGTAATTATTATTCACACATTGCTATTGATTCTTTCTTTCTCTTTTTTTCTCATTTTTTTTTCTTTTTGCAAGACATTATTGTTATTATTTGTTATTATTGTAATATTTTAAGTTTTAAATACAGTAATAGTTGTACTACATACTAAAAAAAAAGTTCTGAAAAAATTTTCTTTTTTTATGGGTCCTGATCTTTAGTATCTCATATATATATATATATATATATATATATATATATATATATATATATATATATATATATATATATATATATATATATATATATATATATATATATATATATACTATTATCTCATATTGGATTATCTATACTCCCATTACCTCTCTACCCTATTTCTTCAAAGGTTCCACAAATTACAAGTGCTTACTCATGCATTACTTATTAAAACAGTTAAAATGGCAAAATTTAAATCAGCCTTGGAGAGGCTGCATCTAGAGAAGGCCCTTCATCTACCCCTCACCAAAGTTTACTGTACTAATAAGTTGCAGCATTTAAGCCTTTTCTATTGGAAAACCCATTCCTTAAATTAAATATGTGTGGTTGATATAGCATTTGTAAACTATGGTTCTAGTTGTAACTGTAAGATATTGCTTCCCATAATTTTGTAGAAATTCTGTATTGTTATTGGAAGTAGCTTCCATTTTATATAGTTTAAATAAATATATTTTTTTAAGTATTTAACAGTGCAATTTTGAACAAACAATTTAAATAATATTTATTTGACAATTAAATAAATGTTTTAGCTTAAAATAATGTTAAATTAAATTGACAAGTCAATTTTTTGGTAAAACCCTCAAGCCAAAATTCATCTTAAAGCTCAATTTTACGAAAGCCACACTGGTGATCTTAGATAAGATTAGATTTGAGATATTTCCAACTCTTAAAAGGAAACTATAGAAAGAATGGAAGTTAAAGAAATGGGGAAGTAGCTGAAGGGTTGGAGAGGTCCCCCTTTTTTTTTGGCACACACTGAATGAGAGCATTTTTTTTTGTGAGGAAAGGTTGAAGTTGAAAGGTAGAGATGAAATATTTAGCCAATAGTGCAAGCTAAAAAGCACAAATTTTGAGAACCAAATATATATATATATATATATATATATATATATATATATATATATATATATATATATATATATATATATATATATATATATATATATATATATATATATATATATATATATATATATATATATATATATACCAGTACCATATGCCTTCTTAGTAAAAAAAGAGAGCAGAAATAGATTTCTTTACAAGAAATTATAATTTTAGACATAAATGAGTTAAGGTGAGGGGAGGGGGTTGAAGAAGGTATAGCTCCAAAATTATCTAGAGTTGAATTAATGGCAAAAGTCTGAGTAAAAAGTATAATTTTTGAAGAAGATAAAATGGATATTCTGCTGAAAGAAAATGCTTGTGGAACGGAAAGAGGAAGAGGTATAGTTTGAGTTAACATTTTTTTGCCAACTCCCTGAAAGAGAGGAAGAGGAACCAGAAAAATTATTGCATTTTGTATTGAGAAATTAGTTTTTGGTATTACAAAGAACATGTGAACAGATTTTCATGATTTTGTGATAAAATATAAATTGTATGATTTTCTGAAATTTGAAAATGACAGTGATTCCTGAAGGCAGCATCCCTGCAGCAAATAGCACAAGAATAATCAAGTTAAACCAAGGTTTGTAAGGTATATTGGAAGGGAAGTTTATAGAATGTAGTCTCCATGCCACAGTGAATTACTTTGGTTACATGCTCTGCAACAGTATAGGGATCAATCACACAGAAGCAATAATCATTCAACAGGAAGTCAAAGCTTGGCCACTGCAATGTCAAAAGTGCAACATTCACTTAAATTAATGTCAAACGTTTTGTATTTCAAAAATTAAAAAAAAAAATATTTAATTCATTGTGATCAAAGGTTTACTTAAGTAAGACCCTAAGGTAGTTTGAAAAAATGTAAGATATAAAATTATCAATTTAACCTGTATTTATACATATCATTGTTATTTTATTGTATAAAAAATTTAGCTTATTATTTAAAATTATTATTTTGTTTATACTTTCAGTCTAATGGCTAAAAGATAGCTTCTGCAGTATTTGAATACTTTAAAATGTTTCAGGATAGGCTCGAAATAGCTAAATGTTAACATCTGCAGTCAGAAAATTAGAAGAGAACCTCCGGGTGCTACAAGTAAAAAAATTTCAACCAAATCTTTTTGGAGTATCTAAAATCAAAACAAAGATGAACATTCAGAGAAAAAGAAAAGGAAAAAAATCTTAATTTTCTTATATTTTGTTTGAAATTTTTTTTTATTATTTGACTGATTGAGCTGAAATTTTCAAAGTATTTTTGAAGTTCTGAGTTGATTTTGAACATTTTTTTGAGTCTATAACGGTTTGAAACTTATTTGGACCCAAAGTTGAAAAAAATGAATAACTGGATCAAACCACTGGTCCACATGAGCTGAAAATTTAGCTGAATACCTTTGCCCCAATTTCTTGCATTGGTGGGAATAGGTTTTTGATATCACGTCTAGAAAAAAGTTACCTACTATTTTTTTTTATTTGTGAATATTGTTTAGAAGAGGGCAGGGCAACAATATTTATTTAGTGCATATTTAAATGCTCTTTGTTTGAAGCGAGAAATAGCCTCTCAAACTTTGGGAATTTTTGAAATTTGGCCAAAAATGGACCTTTTTGAAGGCTATATCTCAAAACCAACGAATGTCATCGAATAAAGTACATAGAGGAATTTGTAGCCCCACCCCTCCTCTACACACCAAAAATAGGAAATGTCATAGTAGTATTTTTTTTTTGTCAAAAGGTATTTTTTTTTTTCAAAAAATTTTTTTCTATAGTTGGTCAGTTTTTGGCTTATAACATTTTTTCCTATAACTCTGGGAACAAAATCTATTAGAACTTTTGTATCCCATTTAATTTTGAATAATCAATTTTCAGCCCATTCTAAAAGGTGGTTTGGCACCGCCATTCAATTAAAAAAAGAAAAAAAAAAAAAAAAAAAAAAAATAAAAAAAAAAAAACTTTAACCGTAATAGACTCGGAAAAACGCTAGAAATGGACTTTTTTACTGGTAAAAAATATATAACTGAAAGTTCAGCAGAATCGGCTGAAAATTAAAAAAAAAAAAAAAAAAAATTTTAAGTATAATTTGCCATTTTAACCCCGGCTGGCAACCCCGGTTTTCCCTGATTTTTGGCCGGGGCCGGGGTTGGCCGGGGCCCCGGTCGGTTCATAGCAATAATCATTCAACAGGAAGTCAAAGCTTGGCCACTGCAATGTCAAACATTTCCTTGAAGTATGTGAGAGTCTAGCGAAAAACTGGAAAAGATAAAAGAGGATGCAGAGATAAAAATGTGATTGGAAGAACTCAGAGGAGGATAGAGTTTGACAATAAGGAGAAAGATTAGAAATTTGTAAAAAGGTCTAGAATGTTGGGTTTATCTCCAAGACGATCAGGGATACTAGTAGGGAGCTGCACCCACTACTCAAGGTTGTTTGGGATAAAGAATTGAAAGGCTTATTCATAGGCTGTATCATGAAAACTAGAAGAAAGTAATTGATGGTGAACATTGAAGTTACCTAATATGATAATTTCTCAGAAAGGAGAAGGTGAAAGAATATTCTCTGTTTTGGAGTTTAAATAGTCAAAGAATTTAGGATAGTAAATAAGGAGAAAAATAAATAGAACAAATAAATTTAGACATAAAATGGCAAGAGAACTTTAGCCACAAGTTGGAAAATTTAGAAGACTCCAGACGAGAGTAAACAAAATTGTAGTGCACATATGCATAACCACCACCTTTGCTGAAAATTGAAGATAGAGATAGTAAGAGGAAACAGAAAATGGTTTGCTATCAGAATGCTCAAGCACCTAAGTTTCTGTCAAGAAAAGAGGTTAAGCCTAAAAGAAGAGATGTGATGTTCAACAAAATTGAAATTGTATTGAACACCGCAAATGTTGCAGAAATTGATGAAGAAAATAGACCATGTACTAGGGCAAGTCGGTTGCAAAGTCTTGGTGGCACCAACCCTATATAACCTATCAGTAGTTTTGTTTAGCAAAGTGACTACAAAATAAAAAGGTATTACAGAGAGCAGAAAACCTAAATTTTATGATCATTGAATATTTTCAATCTTGTTTCAACCTTCATGAGTTCAGTTAAAAAATTGGTATCAGTATTGGTATTTAGTATCTATAAATTTAGAGGCATCAGTGTCGATATTGGGTGGTTTAAAATTGTTGGCTTTGTTTAAATTTTGGATCACTCTGGTGCAACATAGAAGGAAGATATGAGAAACACTTTATAAATATGAATAAATTTTCTTCTATTAAAAAAGTTCAAAATAATAATTCAAAATTATTGGAGTCTTTTATCATCAATAATAATGGTAATATGAATATTATTACTAAAGGAGATTTTTATTTAAATCAAGTAACTAATAGTTTCTTGAAAGAGGTTACTTTTTTAAAAATAGTAGTTATGACAATTTTAGATTAATTTTTGGACATGGTTGCTAGTTTTTTTTTGTTTTTCATAGGTGTTTATTTTGTTTCTGTTGTCTTCTTCATTCCTTTATTTGAACTCGCTCGAATAATTAGACCCGGATATAGTCTCGAAAGCTTGTGTAGTTTTAATTTAATTTTTAATGGTTTTATTTAGGCTTAAATTTATATTTATTTTTTTTAGACTTTCATTTTACAGTTTGTTCTTTTTTTTTTTAATTTCTATTGCGTAATAATTGTATAATGTGGTTTAAGCATTAATGTTTCCTAATATATATATATAAGATTTCTTTAATATATATATATATATATATATATATATATATATATTATTATATATATTCATAATATATATATATAAGATTTCTTTAAACACTAAACAGTAAATAAAAAAACAAATCCATAAATACTTCAAAGTTATATAGAAAATTTTGCTTTTGCATTTTATAGTAAAAGGAAAGCTAAAAAAACAGTTCCAGTTCTGCTCAGAATTCCAGCAGAATTTTTTTGTCAATTCTGGTTTATTCCAGTTCTGGTTGGAATTTAAAATTTCAATTCTGGTACATCCCTAGCATATATATATATATATATATATATATATATATATATATATATATATATATATATATATATATATATATATATATATATATTATATATATATATATATATATATATATATATATAATATAAAAACTAACCTCCATCAAAAGTAGATTTTAATAAAAAAAAATTTTATGAAACTGTTGATATTCTCAGTTAGGGATTTTTTGGTAGAATAGTCTTCATATTTCAATGTTCTGTATAAAAGTAGTTTAATAAATGACTAGTAATTCAAAAAAATTTCCCCCATTTTGGATAGGTTTTTTTTTTATAAAATTTGAAAAATTTTCTAAGGTCTGTCACCCCAAAAAATATATTGTGTATGTAACCAGAGAACTTAAAAGATTAGAAGAACATGAAAGGTAAGTGTTTGCATTTAAAATAATGTAAATTTTTTTGAATAGTTTAGAAAATATTAATGTTCAAAAGCAGGGTAAAACTAACTATTTTTCTGATCTACTTTAAATTTTCAGGTTATAAAGTTTGGGGAGATACACATTTTTTAGTTATGACAATTTTTTGTATACCTAATGATTTTGATTCTGTGCATGGGAATTTTTAAAAAAAATTTCCCTGCATAGCATCAAAATGGTGGGATATATAAAAAATTAAAAAAAAAAAAAAAAATGTGCATCTTGCCCAATTGTACAACCTTTGCAATATTTTTTTATATTCAATCATTTTGTTGCTATGCATGAGAAAATATTTGAAATTTTTCCTGTGCACAGCACTAAAATGATTAAGTATAAATATTTGTTTTTTTTTTTTTTTTACAGAGGTTATACAGTTGGGTGAGATTTGCATTTTTTATTTAGAAAGATTTTTTGTATACTCAACATTTTAGTTGCTGTGAATGGGAAAAAACAATAATTTGGAATTTTTCCTGTGCACAGCAACAAAATGGTTGAATATATGAAAAAATGACTTTTTTTTTTTTTTTTTTTCAGAGATTTACAGTTGGGCAAGTTACACATTTTTTATTTATAAAAAAATTTGCATACCCAACCATTTTGGTACTATGCACAGGAAAATTAAAAAAAAAAAAAATTCCCTTGCACTGCATCAAAATGGTTAGGTATACAAAAAATTATTCTAAATAAAAAATGTGTATCTCACCAAACTATGCAACCCCTGAAAATTTCATGAACTTGTCAAGGGTAAAAAGGAAAAGTTATACACAAAAATATATATATTTTTATGAAAAAAATTTGACATTTCTTGAAATGTAAAATTTTTATATTTTTGGGCATAACTTTTTCTCTACCCATGATGAGTTTATGAAATTTTCAAAGTTGTATAGTTGGGTGAGTTGCACATTTTTTTTTTTTTAGCACAATGTTTTGCATACCCAAAAATACAATTTAAAATGTTTAAAAAAATTTTAACAAATTTCCCATGCACAGCACCAAAAGGATTGTGTATACAAAATTTTTTCTAAATAAAAAATGTGTAAGTTGCCTAACTGTACAATCTCTTAAATTTTTATATTTAAATTTTTTTTTATATATACCTATATATATATCTAACCTTTTTGTTGCTGTACATGAGGAAAATGACAAATTATTGGTTTTTCCTATGCACAGCAGCAAAATGGTTGAGTATACAAAAAAAATCTTTCTAAATAAAAAATGTGTATCTCATCCAGATGTATAACCTCTGAAAAAAATTTTTATACTCAATCATTTTGGTGCTATGCAATGGAAAATGTTTGGAAAAATTTCAAAATTTTTCCTGTGCACAGAAACAACGCATAATATATATATATATATATATATATATATATATATATATATATATATATATATATATATATATATATATATATATATATATATATATATATATATATATATATATATATATATTATATATATATATATATATATATATATGGGTCATTCCAAGTCACTTCAACCAAAATTTGGCAATTTTTTCCGTGACCCCTTTCGATTTTTATGAAAAATGGCACACTAACAGATCTTGTTGAGAAAATATGAATGGCGTTTATTGCAGGTCTCTAGCTCATACGGTTCAGAAGATATGACCTTTGAAACTTTGGTCAAAAATGTCAATTTTCAGAGAGTAGTCCGAGGTCAAAATACAATATCTCGGCTTCTATGGCACTTAGAAGCATCGTGTAAAGACCATTTAAAAGATCTTGAATAGCGGTACAACATTTATTTAGATGATTTTGACCTCGGAGGTCAAATAAAAAATTTGACCTATTGTGACCTTGACCTTGACCTTGAAAAAAAACCTCCTCTTCGATTTTTTTCAAACTTTGCTGAATTATTGTTATATATGTATATTTTAATTTTTTTAATGAATTATTTTTGGTTTTGGCTTGGTTTAGAAAATATAAGCAATTTAATAAGTACAAATATCACATTTTTCACTTTTTTGCGATTTTTATCTCATTCAATGTATAGTTCCAACATTTCCATTTCTCTTTCTCTCTCTCATATATATATATATATATATATATATATATATATATATATATATATATATATTATATATATATATATATATATATATATATATATATATATATATATATATATATATATTGTAAGGGGCTGGCTGCTGCCGAGTATATTTTTCTCGTTTCAAATTGCATGAAGTATTCTCTGAGGAATATAGTCTTACCTGCTTGCTTGCTTTGCTGTTATGCTGTTTGATTTTGACTGTGCTTGGGATCCACAATATTAATGTGCATGTGCCATGTCCTAGACTGGAGAGCGTGAAGGGAGATTGATGTTAACGTGTTTATTTGTTTAGATACGTTAATGTTATTCTTCTATGTTAAATTTATTTTTATTATTATTATTTATTGAGTGCACTTGTGCTAATGAAAAGTCTTATGAGCTATTGTTCCCATTTCGGGCAATAATTAAAAACAGGTTATTCTTATTCAAACAGGTTGTTATTCTTCAAGAAGGCATATTACCCTTTCAAGAGTAGGTTATATTCTTTGTGTTTTTATTATTATTATTAATTCATTATATATTTTTAGATCATTTAAACTGAGGTGAGGCACTGGGGTAATTATTTATAATTCTCACAGGTGCCGGTCTAGGGCCTTATTGCCTAGTGCTAATCTGGAGTTATAATCTCTATACCTATCAGGTAGAAAATATAGACAAGAGACCTTAATGGTTTATGAGATTATCATATATTTTTTTTTTTTAAAAATTTTAATATTTAATATTCACTTTGGGAAAAGAAAATATGTCAGTAGTGTGATAAATTTCACAGTAAAACGTTTTCCACTTTCAAATCTTTGGTTGTTTTAAGCCATTACTCTTTTTTTTTTCTTTATTTTGTGTATATAAAGAGGCTATCTTGTGTACTGTGAACTATAGATAATTTTATGTGAACATTGTAAGTGTAAGATCAATATATATATATATATATATATATATATATATATATATATATATATATATATATATATATATATATATATATATAATATATATATATATATATATATATATTCCCCATGCAATCTGAAACGAGAAAAATATACTCGGCAGCAGCCAGCCCCTTACAATATATATATATATATATATATATATATATATATATATATATATATATATATATATATATATATATATATATATATATATATATATATATATATATATATATATGAGAGAGAAAGAGAAATGGAAATGTTGGAACTATACATTGAATGAGATAAAAATCGCAAAAAAGTGAAAAATGTGATATTTGTACTTATTAAATTGCTTATATTTTCTAAACCAAGCCAAAACCAAAAATAATTCATTAAAAAAATTAAAATATACATATATAACAATAATTCAGCAAAGTTTGAAAAAAATCGAAGTGGAGGTTTTTTTTCAAGGTCAAGGTCACAATAGGTCAAATTTTTTATTTGACCTCCGAGGTCAAAATCATCTAAATAAATGTTGTACCGCTATTCAAGATCTTTTAAATGGTCTTTATACGATGCTTCTAAGTGCCATAGAAGCCGAGATATTTTATTTTGACCTCGGACTACTCTCTGAAAATTGACATTTTTGACCAAAGTTTCAAAGGTCATATCTTCTGAACCGTATGAGCTAGAGACCTGCAATAAACGCCATTCATATTTTCTCAACAAGATCTATTAGTGTGCCACTTTTTATACAAATCGAAAGGGGTCAGGGTTTTTGTCGTGTTGAAGTGACTTGGAATGACCCATATATATATATATATATATATATATTATATATATATATATATATATATATATATATATATATATATATATATATATATATACAACAAGACCTTGCACAAGTTGTACAATTGGGCAAGGTATTCATTTTTTGTTTATAAAAAAAATTTTTTTTTGTTTTTTTGATATCCAACCATTCTGATGCTGTATACAGGAAAATTTTAAAAAAAATTTCCCTATGCAGAATGAAAATAGTGGAGTATACAAAAAAATTGTTCAAAATAAATATATGTATCTTGCCAAACTTTATAGCCTCTGAAAATTTCACATGGATTGGTTGGAAAATATAAAAGTTATTCAGACTTTAATGGTTAGTTTTACCTCATTTCTGAACAACATTAATATTTTCTAAACAGTTAAAAAATTTTATATTATTTTAAATGTAATCACTAACCTTTAGTATTTTTCAAATTCTCTAAATTCTATTCTTACATAATCATATATATATTTTTGGGGAACAGACCTTAGCAAATTTTTTTTAATTTTGGCAAAAAAAAAAAAAAAAAAAAAAACAAAAAGGGGGAAATTTTTTTTAGTTATAGTTATCATTTATTATATTTTATATAAAACATTGAAATATAATAGACTATTCCACCAAAAAATCCAAAATTGAGAATATTAATAGTTTCTTTCATGAAAAAAAATTTAATTGAAATTTAATTTTGAGGATGGTTAGTTTTACTCTGTTTTACGATATATTTATATATGGGTCATTCCTTTTGAAATCACCCACAGTTTGGTGAATAAAAAATACCCTTGACCTTTTTGATTTTCTTGATTGTTGCTATAGTTATAGAAGTTGTTGATAAAATGAGAATAGTCTTTATCCCAAGTTCATAGCTCAAATGGTTCTGGAGATACAGGTCATGGAACTTTGACATAAAGTTCATTTTTGTGAGGTGGAGGCAAACTTGGAAGTTAAATATTTCAGATGAGTAAAGTTTTATGTTGTTAAAAAGAAAAAGAAAAAAAATTTTTGACTTTGACCTTTGATACTGAAAAAGGATATCTCCTGATTTTGATCAAATTTGCCTCATAACTTGCTCATCCTATTGGCACAAAGTATGGAAAATTTTAGAGTGTGGATTAGTTCCTAATCAAAGCAGCTACAAAGTTCCTTTTTTTTTTTTTTTTTTTTTTTTTTTGTCTCCTCCGGTGGGCAAAGGCCAGAGGCCTACCAAATTCCACCGGAGTTGGGAAAGATCTATTATCATGGTCGATGGTGGCCGAAGTGTCCAGACACACGGCGTTTGAAAGTATGCAAGTCAAAGGAAGTTGGGAAAACAGATGAAGGGAGTGTGTTCCAGACTTTACCAGTAGAGTATATGTAAGATTGAGCATAGCGGTTAAGTCTGGGGTCGGAGAGTTGGACAGAGAAAGGATGAGAATGTGTAGAAAGGCGTGTCGCACGAGCTCTTCTCAATGGAGGAGGTATGCGACGAGAGAGTTCAGAAGAGCAGTGTCCATTGTAATAGCGATAGTAAAGAGAGAGTGACGCAACAATTCGACGGGCAGAAAGAGATTGAAGAGAGTTAGTAAGAGCAGGAGAGTTGATGAAGATGAAAAGCCCTAGACTCCACCTTTCTAAGGAGAGCTGTATGTGTGGAACCACCCCAGATGTGCGAAGCATACTCCATACAGGGACGAACAACACCCCTATACAGAGCAAGCAACTGGGGTGGCGTGAAGAAATTCTGAAGGCGCCTCAGAACACCCAACCTCTTAGAAGCTTGTTTAGAAAGAGAAGTAATGTGATCTTTCCAAGAAAGATCACGAGAAAAAGAAACACCGAGAATATTAAGGACAGATGAAGGTTTGAGTTGTGTGTTTTCGAAGAAGATATCATAGTTGTGTGGAAGATTGTGTCGAGTGGAGAGATGGAGGAATTGAGTTTTTGAGGCATTGAAAACAACCATGTTTTCTCTGCCCCAATTTGAAATACGAGAAAGATCAGAGGTTAGTTGCTCCAAGGCCACCCTTCTTGAGTCTATCAACTGCTGTTGGGAGGGACGTTTTTCAAAATGAAAGGAGTAATGAAGGGTGGAGTCATCAGCATAGGAGTGGATAGGAGATGAAGTAATAGAGAGAAGGTCATTAATGAAAAGTAGAAAAAGTGTTGGTGATAGGACAGAACCCTGAGGAACACCACTATTAATAGATTTAAAGGATGAACGGTGGCCGTCTACAACAGCTGCTATAGAACGACCGGAAAGGAAATGAGAGAGAAGATCACAGAGAGAAGGATAGATTCCGAAAGAGGGAAGTTTGGAAATCAAAGCTTTGTGCCAGACTCTATCGAAAGCTTTCGATATGTCCAGCGCCACAGCAAAAGATTCACCGAAATGCCGAAGAGCGGAGGACCAAGAGTCAGAGAGAAGGGAAAGAAGATCACCAGTAGAGCGTTTCTTACGAAAGCCATACTGGCGATCAGAGATAAGATTAGAAGAATTGAGATGTTTCCAAATCTTCCTGTTAAGGATAGATTCGAAAACTTTAGAAAGAACGGAGGTCAAAGAAATAGGACGGTAGTTGGAGGGTTGAGAGGGGTCCCCTTCTTCGGCACAGGTTGAATGAGCGCACGTTTCCAGCAAGAAGGGAAGGTTGAAGTAGAAAGACAAAGACGAAATAGTTTACCAAGGCAGGGTGCAAGCTCGGAAGCACAAGTTTTGAGAACCACAGGAGGAATACCATCAGGACCGTACGCCTTCTTAGTGTTAAGCTCAGAGAGAGCAGAAATGACATCTTTAGAAGAAATTCAAATTTTAGGCATAAATGAGTTGGAGGGGGTTGAAGGAGGAGGAATAGCTCCGGAATCGTCTAAGGTTGAATTAGAGGCAAAAGTTTGAGCAAAGAGTTCAGCTTTAGAAGAAGGTAAAACAGCAGTTGTGCCGTCAGAAGATACTAGAGGAGGGAAAGAGGAAGAAGCAAAGTTAGAGTTGACATTTTTTGCAAAATGCCAGAAAGAACGTGAGAAGAGGAACCAGAAAGATTATTGCATTTTCTACGGAGAAAAGAGTTTTTAGTGTTACGAAGGAATAGATTTTGCACGATTCCGGGATGAAATATAAGTTGCGTGAGTTTCTGGAGTTTGAAGACGACGGTAATCCCTGAAGGCAGCATCCCTGCGGCGGATAGCACGAGAACAAGCAGAGTTAAACCAAGGTTTGTTAGGTTTAGTAGAAGGGAAAGAATATGGAATGTACGCCTCCATGCCAGAGAGAATCACCTTCGGTTATGCGCTCTGCACACTCCGAGGGACCCCTCCCACGGAAACAATAATCATTCCACGGGAAATCAAAGAAGTACGACCGCAAGTCCGACCAGCTTGCGGCACCGAAATGCCACAAACGTCTCCTTTCCGAGAAGGGGGCTTTCTTGCGGAAGACTTGAAGAGACAGAAGAGGATACAGAGATAAGAAGATGATCGGATGAACCCAGAGGAGGAAAGAGTTTAACAGTATAAGGAGAAGGATTAGAAGTTAGGAAAAGGTCTAGAATGTTGGGTTCATCACCAAGACGGTCAGGGATACGGGTAGGGAGATTGCACCAACTGCTCAAGGTTGTTTTGGATAGCGAAAAGGAAGGCACGTTCACCAGCTGGATCATGAGAACTAGATGAAAGCCATTGGCGGTGGTGAACATTGAAATCACCTAATATGATGATTTCAGAGAAAGGAGAAGAAGAGAGAGAATGTGCTCTATTTTGGAGTTTAAATAGTCGAAGAATTTAGGATAGTCAGTAGAATTAGGAGATAAATAAACTGAACAAATGAATTTAGTCGTAGAGTGGCAAGAGAGCCTAAGCCATAAGGTGGAAAATTCGGAAGACTCCAAATTAGAGACACGAGAACAAACGACATCGTTGCGCACATATGCACAACATCCGCCTTTGGCTGAAAATTGAGGATAGAGACAGTAGGAGGAAACAGAATAGGGTTTGCTATCAGAACGCTCAAACATCTGAGTTTTGGTCAAGAATAAGAGGTGAGGTCTAGAAGAAGAGAGGTGATGTTCAACAAAGTGGAAATTAGAGTGCAGACCGCGAATGTTGCAGAAATTAATGAAAAAAATAGACCGTGCATCAGGGCAAGCCGGCATAGAGTCCTGGTGGCACCAACCCCATCACCGGAGGCCACCAACTCCCAAGTGGTGATGGGGGAAGGGGTGGATGAGGGGCTATTTTTGGAAGCCGCCCCCAGGGCTTCTCCGAGGCTACCGAAGTTGACGCCATTATTGATTTTAGTTTATTTTTTTAAGATGTGTTAGAAATGTTTTATGTATGTAAAGGAGAGCCACTCCGTGTAGATAGAAGGTGAGCGCGAAAGGGAGCGAACCATTGGGCACCGGGATGAGATAGGAGTACCTTTAACACCCCGTATACCCAACAGGGGGTAATCTCATCACTTTGGGAGTGCTACTTCCCTCCCCCTTAGATATAGTCTTAGTGAAAATTCATGTTTTGTCTCAGAATTCACATTTTTAGCTAAGCGTATATATAATATATATATATATATATATATATATATATATATATATATATATATATATATATATATATATATATATATATATATATATATATATATATATATATCCTCCAATGGAAAAGGATGGAGACCTATCAATTTCTACCGAAGTTGGAAAAGTCCTATCTTGGTCATTAGAAGCCAACGTTGTCCAGACACACAGCTCTTGAAAGTGTGCAGATTGGGAAAATAGATAAAGGGAGTATGTTCCAGATTTTACCAGTAGAGTATATATAAGATTGAGCTTAGCTGTTAAGTCTGGGGTCTGAGAGTTGGAAAGAAGAAGGATGAGACTGTGTAGAAAAGCATGTTGCACAAGTTCAGAAGAGCAGTGTCCATTGTAATAGTGATGTTATAGAGAGTGGTGCAACAATTTGACAGGCAGAAAGAGGTTGGAGAGAGTTAGTGAGAGTGGGAGAGTTGTTGAGATAAAAATAAACTCTGTAACTGCCATAGATTTCACCTTCTCAAGGAGATCTGTATGTGTGGAACCACCCCAGATGTGTGAAGCATACTCTATACAGAGTTATTTTAAAATTTTTTAAGATAGTTAGATTGTGGTTTTGCAATGAAATGATTCTTTGTTAATTCATATTTTTCATTCAGTAGGTCTATTAAACAATCTATTTATTTTTTTTATAATTAAATTTTTTGTCTATACTTACCTATTGTTAGTATGTAACGGCATTTCTGTCATCTGAAGTTTCAATTGTTTTTAAGTAACTTGCTTACACTTCCTTTTTAAGATAATTTTACATTCTGTGTAACTTGGATCATTTTCGTATACTATATTTTGTTTTAAATCTTGTCATACTTATAATTATTGGTTATTTTAATGATTGACTGTATATATATATATACCATTGTAATTACTGCTTGATGTAATATTTACCTTTAAAACTTGATCATCACCATAAAACAACTTTTCTTATTTTTCTCCCTTGAAAGTAAATATGAAACTGTGTTTGGAGGACCCATGTCCAATAAAAATAAATTACATTTCTCAAAATACTTTCAATATTACACCTATTTTAGTAATTTTATTTCAAATTTTTGATATAAAATTATTTTTCTTAAATAAAATATTTTTTCACTAGTTATTCATTTTTATTTTTATTTTTTAGTTAAAAAAAAAAAGAAAAAAAGGAAAAATGGAAAAAGCAATGCTTTTATTTTCATAAAATAAAAAGTTTGCTTTTTCTGTGACTAAACTTTAAAGAAAGAATGTAAAAATCATTGACAAAAGGGACAAAGAAAATTTTTTATTTCAACACTGTACTTTTTAAATTTTAAATGGATTTCCCCCCCCCCCCCTATTCCAAACACTTTGATATACCACCCTTTAAGGTGCTCTAAGAACTTTTATTCTTCATTCTTTCATAAGTAGAACTAAAGTTATGGAACTTTTAAGTGAGGTTTGCTAAAGTCCCTAAAATTTTGAGTTGTGCTGTGCCAGCTTGCAGTCAGTGTTGAAATGTCAAATTTTCAGAAGTGTTTTGTGTCAAGATGACATTTTATACCAATTTTTATGAATATCAGTGAAGGTGTTACAGTCTGATTTGTCAGAGAATGCTACTTCTTTGTTGAAACTTGTAGGGTTTTCTTATTCTTTCATTTCTATAACACTCCCTCCTTGAATAGGGCTCTGTCCATGAGTAGTGGTAAAAAAAAAAATCAAATATAATTAAAAATATGAAAACATTTATCTCTATAAAATTCTATTTTATTTTTATATAAGAGCTATTAGTTAGCCAAATTGAAAATTCATTGTGTAATTGTATACTCTGATAACTTCATTCAGCTTTTCAGGTCCCAGTTTGCCTCTCAGTTATATGAAGCAACTTACTTAAATTTTACTTTATCTCCTGTGAAGTTCACATTGGGCTGCCAATATATATATGAAGCAAAATGTTTAGACCATCAAAGTTGTCTCTGAGCTTGTAGGATAGTAATGAATTGTCACAAAAACTAACTTGCAAACACTCCTCTGGAATTTTTACCTTATTTATAACCTTATATTTTTGCATTCTTCACTAAATGAAAAGATTCATGTTTTCAGTAGCATTTTTGTCAAAGATATCGAACAAATAGCAATTTACAATTTATTAAGACTTAAAAACAAACACAGATAATTGGATAGCTTTTAAATGAAAAGTTACTGATGTAAATATTTTAATACGTAATCCAGTAGCCATAGTTTTCAAAATAAGGAAATCAGAAAATGCTGCCATTATATGCAAAACCTGTCTTGCTGAACAAGAATTTTCTATTCCCATAAAGTTGAAAAAAATTGCAAAAATAGGTTAAACCCCAAAGACGGTATCCAAATTGCTTTTGCATCAGTGATCCCTAATTTTGATATATCAAAAATGAAATCTCAAAATTTTTCTAAACCTTGAGTGAAAATGTTTTAAAAGATATTCTTCTGTTCCCTAATAAGATTTTCATTAATTTTATCTGTTACTGTTTTAAACATTTCATGCAGTTTATCATTTGATTATTTTATTAATTTTGCATTTTATTTTTTAAAGTATAATAAATATTAATGCTTTTTGGCTTGCATGCCAGTATTCTCAATAAAAATACATTAATGAACTATTTTGAATTTGAGTGCTTCATGTATTTTTTAGTTTTAGTGGAATCTTTAAAGCCAAATGCTACAATTTTAAAAATAATTTTTTCTTTCATTTTCGAGTTCAAAAGTTTAGGGATAATGTCATTGTATTCAAATATATTTTGAGGTAATGCTAAGAAGTCTGTGAATTATATAAAATTCTTTGGTCAGTATAATTAATTTGCTGTAAAACATAATTCTCATTTAGGTGTACAAAATAAAAAAAAATTTATGAAAACAATTAAGGTAAATTTTTTATTTTTTATTTTATTTTTTTATAAATCATTAAACCCACTGTACTTTCTTTTCTATTTTAATCAAGGTTTTTACTAACTCTTTATAATTCACTTAATACTTGAACAAATATGAATGCAAATAAATTTTTGTATAGGAAATTATTGCTGCATATAGTTTCAGAGATGTTATTTGCTGATTTTTATGTCTTTTAGGCATTTATAACAATTGTGTCATATTTGGATTAAAGCAAATTTATTGGAGGCAGAAAAGATAAAAATATGATAGCTGCGTTTCCCAAGCAAATTGTTTTTGTAAGATTGTGAAGATCTTTGTTATAGTGACATCAAAGATCCAGGTATATATAATGAAAGCTGTTCTCTGATTACTTTCAATACCTTAATTTGCATACTGCAAGTTGGGTTGTGAATTTCATGAACTGTGAAAATTCTTGTGTCAAGAGAGCCTGAAGCATTAGCAGAGATACTTAAACTTCAATCCTGTGCATTGAATTTTTCAAAATGATGCATAATTATGTCAGAGTTTTGAGTGTCAAGGGCTTCAAAGTCTTGGCACTATTTTTTTTTCCTTCATGTGTAATTTGTTATTTGCAGCAGTATTCAAAGATTTTCCATTTTAGTGAACTTAAAAACAGTACAAAAACAGAAATAGGTTGAGCACAGAAGACATTATCCAAATTATTTTGACATCAAAAAGCCCTCAATTTCATGTTGAATCAGAAATTAAATTTATTATTTCTCCAAAGCTTAGTATAATTTTTTATTCCCTAATAAAATTTTTGTCTTATTTCGCTAATTAGTGTTTTTTTAATTTTTAAAATTGATTTATTGTGTATAATATTTACTTTTCAACTTGAATGACTGTATTCTCCATACATGTGGATTCTGTGAATTATTTTATATTTAAGCGGTTTTTATCTTTCCTGGGATCAGTGAAATTTGATAAAAATATTTGTATAGCAAATGTTACAGTTTTAAAAGCCATTAGTTTGTTTTTCTTTTTATACATAAATATATTTATTTTGGGGTAATGTCAAAGAAAGTTCTCCAAACTTTGTTATTAAAATATTTCTTGATTTCAAAAAATGTATAAAAAAAACAATAAAACCAATTGGGTTGATTAAAAATAAAAAGAATTTTTTTTTTACCACCTGAAAGTGAGAGAATTCGAGATAGCATATTTGAAATGAGTGGAAGAAAGAAAAGTTAGATCATTTGTATAAGAAAGAGTAGATTAAAAGAGTAACTGAGGAGATTGTCAATGAAAGTAGAAGTAAAGTGCTTATGAGATAAAATAGGGCCCAGAGGATATATATATATATATATATATATATATATATATATATATATATATATATATATATATATATATATATATATATATATATATATATATATATATATATATATATATATTAGGGATGGAGTGAAGTATCATTAAATTTTTTGGTATAGGTGTCAGTATGTTTGGGAAAAAATTGTCCGATACCAATACCAGATTTTTTTAACTGTGATGAACAAAAATTATTTATATATATATATATATATATATATATATATATATATATATATATATATATATATATATATATATATATATATATATATATATATATATATATATAATGAAGGTTGTATTGAGTTTTAAATTTTAATACATGTAATTAATTATTTATATTAAAATTTAAAACTCAATACAACCTTCATTATATATATATATATATATATATATATATATATATATATATATATATATATATATATATATATATATATATATATATATATATACTATAGTGGACAAAGGCCAGAACTCTTCCAAATTCCATCAGAGTTATGTAAATACTGGAAACCTGATCAAATTCCACCAGAATTTGAGGGAAGTCAGAATCGTAGCCAGTTAATGGCTGACATGTCTCGATACACAGTGTTTAAAGTGTGTAAGTTAAAGAAAGTTTGAAAAATAGATCAAAATTTTACCAGTTGAATAAATGTAAAATTGAGCATACTTGTTAGGTGGAGACTGTGTAGAAAAGCATGTAGCTTGAGCCCTTCTCAGTGGAGGAGATTTGTGATGAGAGAGTTCTGAAGAGCAGTGTCTGTTATAATGGAGAAAATAAAGAGAAAGAGACAATAATTCAACTGGCAGAAAGAGATGAGAGAATTAGTGTGAGCGTAAGTTAAGATGAAAAGCCCTAGACTCCACCTTTTCAAGGAAAGTTGTATGTATTGCAGAAGACTTGAAAAGATGAAGAGGATACAGAGATAAGAAAGCGATCGGAAGAACCCAGAGGAAGATAGAGTTTGACAGTATAAGGAGAAGGATTAGAAGTTTTTAAAAAGGTCTAGAATGTTGGGTTTAACTCCAAGATGATCAGGGATAGTAGTAGGGAGCTGCACCCACTACTCAAGGTTGTTTGGGATAAAGAATTGAAAATCTTATTCATAGGCTGTATCATGAAAACTAGAAGAAAGTAATTGGCGATGGTGAACATTGAAGTTACCTAATATGATAATTTCTCAGAAAGGAGAAGGAGAAAGAATATTCTCTGTTTTGGAGTTTAAATAGTCAAAGAATTTAGGATAGTAAATAAGGAGAAAAATAAATTGAAGAAATAAATTTAGACATAAAATGGCAAGAGAACTTTAGCCACAAGTTGGAAAAGTTAGAAGACTCCAACTACTTGCACAGAGGAAAATTAACCACTTAATTTAATTAAACACTTTGATTAATTTAAAAATGTCTATTCAGTAATGCTTTTTATTAATATAAATGGGTGAGACTAGTATTAGATTATCTAGATCATAATTTGAAGAAGGAAAAAAATGTGTTAAGACTTAAATATTAGACAAAAATCTGATTTTCTACCCATGCAAATTTTATAAAAATTTTTCTGCATGTTTCCTTTGTCAAAATGACTTGATGGAATTTAAATTATCAATATTTATTGTGTTATACTTGAACTTTTCATGTTGACTGCCCAAGAATAGTCGAATTACCATGAATACATGCAATTGCGAAACTTCAAAAAAAAAATCTTTTTTTCATAAAACAATTATTTTTGGTGCATAACTTTTTTTCTACCCATGCAAAGTTCATAAAGTTTTATGAGGTTGTATAGTTGGGTCAGATGCATTTTTTATTTTGAACAATTTTTTGTATAAGTAATGATTTTGATGCTGTGCAAGCTCAGAGTCAACTTAAATGATCTAAACATTTTGTCTTGTATAGAATAAACTGAGAGTTGAAAAGACACTGAAGCTCATCAGAATATACAAATAATTGCAAATTGAATTACATTGTTATATGAAAAGGAAAAAAAAAATTCATTGTCCTATTTTTAATTAAAGAAATAAGTATTTTCATGTTTTAATTTCATTTGATTGAAATCAAATTTCATGTGTAGTTTTATTTTAATACATCCTTCTTATCCATGATAAAATATATATCATATTTATTAAATTATATTATTATGAATTTTTTTTCCCCTTGATTTCAAAATATAGATTTTTTTTTAAGTAACAGTCTTTGGTACTCATGGTACTTACCTTAGTACTTTATGATGTTCTCCTTGACCTTGATTACTCTTTGGAGGCATTGTAACATGCTGTCACTCAACTTTTTGAAGTAATTGATGCTGATTTCCTTCATCCACATCTCATTGATGGAGGACTGGAAGGTGTTAAATGTCAAGTCTTACAGGTGCTTCTTCAGTAGTCCCAGTCAATTTGAACTATGGAGATGAGGTCTGAATTATTGCCTGACCACTTCAACATGTAACACTTCAAGTCACTTGAAGACTTTTTTTTTACATTGTAACAGGGCATACTTTTGTGCATGATCATTGTTCACCCACAAATGTTGAAGCAAGACAGAACATGATCCTCTAAAAGATGTACAGACCAGACCCCCTCCTCATATCAAAATTTAAATAATTCCAAATATATATATATATATATATATATATATATATATATATATATATATATATATATATATATATATATTATATATATATATATATATAATATATATATATATATATATATATATATATATATTATATAAAAAAAAAAAAAAAAAAAAAAAATATTTTTGAAAGAATTGGTGTTCGTATGGGTATTTTCTGTGCTTATTTCAAAATGATATTAATTTACTCATATTACAAATTGCATGAATAAATTTAACATGAATATGATTAGTGACAATGATAAAGTAAGGTTGTTACTTGACTGAAACATTGGTTGTAGCAAAGTACTACAATTTTTTAATAGGTTATAACACATGACAACCAAGACCTTTTATTTTTTTTAGCATATTTTCTACCAATATTTTGAAATTTGCAACTTTGTATTTCTTAAAAATATCTCAGTACACTTTATATTTATTATTCAAATTCTTGTTGATATGTCCTTTGCTTTCAAACTCCTTTGAATATGGACTGACCAGGGCTCTGGCTGGGGTTGCCTAAAATTTGTAAAGAGGTCAAAACCACTGAAATTTTAGGTTAAGAAAATTAAATATAATTTTAATTGAGATTTATTTAATTATAAGGAAGAAGTAGAATAGCCAACATATACTTAAATTATTGATTATATCATTTTCTCCAAAAAAAAAAAAAAAAATTCTGAAAATTACAGATTTTGTAAAGTAAAAAGTTTAAAAAAAGTACAAAAATTTAAAAAAAAAAAATTTTTCTGATTGACATTAGTAATTCAACAGGTTTACTTAGTAACTGTGTATATTTAAACCCTAAGTTAAAGTTTGAAAAAATGTAAGATATAAAATTATCAATATAACTGTATTTATACATATTGCTATTTTATTGCTATATATCGAAACTTTTATCATTTACCTACATTTAGCTTTATCTGTGCAATATGATATTTGCACCCCATCTCTTTTCTATAGTTGCTTGAGGGAATTGACCTCTTGCATTCCACCACCATTGTTTTGCCATTATAGTACAAGGAGTGCCTTGCTTTCACATGGATTTTGTGTGGAAATTGGAAACTCTAGGCCTGCTCTTTGTAAGGCTTCTTCCTTTCCATTCAGCTTTGTTCTACAGAACTCTCTTCATCATGTTTTTTCTGCTACATTGGTATTAGTTTTAGGCTTGGGTGGATTTTCTTTTATTTTAAATTTCTGACCCTTTCTTGAAAGGGACATTACCATGAAAAGGTGGCAAAGTGCTTAAAAAAAAAAAAAAAGTTGGAACGTGTAAAATGATTACTTTTCTTCTGAAATTTGCAAAACAAAATTTAATAATAAAAATAATAGAGATTTATCCAAATTCAAGAACTTTTATGAAAAATTGAAGATATTAAGATCAGGTGTGCATTTTGTTTTCTTTTTAGGATTACTATTTTTAATGGTTTTTACTTTTTAAATTTAATTTTAATGTACTTAAAAGTACTTGATTTTTCCAAGTACATTAGACTCGAATACAAGTACTTTTGAATTTTGAAACAGTAGAAATTAAAAATTTTGTACTTAATTACAAATACTTTTACTTGGACCCATGCCGATTTTCAGATTAAAAATACCTTCATTGAAGGTAAAATTATATTTAAATTTTTTAGAAATTTGACCTATAAAATATATACGATACATTTAACATAATACTTATACTGACTTAATTTTTGTTGAGTTTAAAGCTATTTAAATGTATTAATGTAATAAAATATATAAATTTATAAAAATTACCATTTTAAAATTTTTTTTAAGGTTGTAATGGAAAAATGCTTTCGGGTAATATTGTACACTTTTCTGGGTAAAATTTAACATGTTCTAAAATTGGATATGATAATTATTTCTTAATCAATTAAGTTCAAATTTTTTTTTCTTCTTTTGGCAACCAATTCAGTGTATTTTTATACTCAATGTATAAAAGAATCAATAACTTTTTCCCTTTGAAATAAATAAATAAAAAATACTGGCTTGGATTTTCTTCAATGTATTTTAATCTTTTCAAGTTAATATTCACAAAAAAATAAATAAATAAATAAAATAACTTCTGAACTTTTATTTTTATTTGGCTTAATATCCTCAAAAAAAAAAAAATCTCACCTTAGCATGCTTTTAGCTTAAAAAAAGGTGAATAAAACTTTGTGCTCTATAACATTATATCATATATAGTTACCATTCACCATTGCTATAATAATTTTACATTTTGCAACTTAAAATAAAAAAAATTTGATTTTTAAATGTGCTAAAATGTAATTACAGAATATATAATAATAATCATATAATTTTTATCATTCAAATGAAACTGAAGATATGAATACATAAAGCCTATTTCCTTATAATTGTACAGGTAAATAATCTTATTATAATATAATGACTAATATGTAGGAAAATTAAATTCATTTTCTGCTTCATTTCTTAATTCTTTGTACAATATAACAAGCTTCAGACCTTTTTTCTGCTTCTAGAAAAACAATTCCTCAGCTTATACCATGTAAGACCAAATGCTGGAAAGATTCTGTAAATTTACCTCGTGGTTGCAGGACAACAATGAGTTGTCAGAAAAACTGGCAAAATCCCTTTAAAAATTTATTGTTTATCTTTATTTGGCTGAAATTTTCAATGAAATTTATTTCTCAGTAAGAGATTTATTAATTTTACTATTTTAATTTTTGTGCAGTTTATTTTTCATTATATATATATATATATATATATATATATATATATATATATATATATATATATATATATATATATATATATATATATATATATATATATATATATATATATATATATATATGAACTGCCTGGGGCCCCAGCCCAGGCTAATAATCAGAGAAAACTGGGGTTTGCCTGCCGGGGTTAAGATGGCAAATTATACAATCCAATTTCAAATATTTTTTAATTTTCATCCGATTCTCCTGAAATTTTCAGTGTAAATTGTTTTTTTCCTGGTGCAAAAAGTCCATTTCCCATGTTTTTCTGAGACTATAATTTAAAATTTCGACTATATTCAGAATTCTATGGGCTACAAAAGCTTCTAACAGACTTTTGTTCATTATAGAAAAAATGTTATAAGCCGAAAACTGACCAACTATCGAGAAAAAAAAATCCACCTTTTCGGACAAAAAAATAAAATAAAAAAATTGCAATTGCAATTATCACAATTCTTATTTTTGGTGGGTGTATAGAGGAGGATGGGGCTACAAATTCCTCTTTATACTTTATTTGATGCGATTCTTTGGTTTCGAGATATAGCCTTCAAAAATGTCTATTTTTGACCAAATTTCAAAAATTACCAAAGCTTGAGAGGCTATATCTCACTTCAAACAAATAGCATTTAATAATTTACTAAATAAAAGTTGTTGCCCTGTCCTTCCTCAAAAATAAAATAATTAGTTGGTAGTGTTTTGTTTTAAATTTTTTTGTCTGGAAGAGTACGATTTTTTTGCAAATTTTTTTTTTTCAAGTGCTTATAACTTTTTTTCTAGATGTGATATCAAAAATCTGTTCCCACCAATGCAAGAAATTGGAGCTAAGATTATTCAATTAAATTTTCAGCTCATGTGGACCAGTTGTTTGACCTAGCTATTCATTTTTTTTCAACTTTGGGTCCAAATAACTTTCAAATCGTTATAGGCTCAGAAAAATGTTTGAAATTAATAAATTTTTTCAAACAAAATATAATAAAATTATGATTTTTTTCTTGCTTTTTCAGTATTTTCTTTTTCTTTTCTGTTTCTTTTGACCACTCCTTTTCTGCTAGTGAATGTTCATCTTGTGTTTTGATTTTAGATGCCCCATAAAGATTTGATTGAAAATTTTTTACTTGTGGCACTCGGAGGTCCTCTTCTGATTTTCTGACTACAGATGTTTCATTTAGCTATTTTGAGACTATCCTGAAACATTGTAAAGTACTCCCATACTGCTGAACCTGATCTTTTGAAGCTGACAGGAGAGCAAACAAAATCTTTGTTTACATATGTACAACAACTGCCATTGGCTAAAAATTGAGGATACAGATGGTAAGAAGAAACATAAAAAGATTTGCTATCAGAATGCTCAAGAATCTGAGTTTCAGTCAAGGATAAGAGCTGTGGTCTAGAGGAGAGGTAGTGTTCAACAAAGTAGAAATTGAATTGAAGACCGTAGATGTTGCAGAGATTAATGAAGAAAATAGACCATGCACCATCTCAAGTCAGCTGAAAAGTCTAGGTGGCACCAACCCTATCACTGGAGACCACCAACTCCCAAGTGATGTTGGGAAAAAGAGTGGATGAGGGGCTATTTTTGGAAGCTGACAGTCTAGGCTTCTCT
The DNA here is from genome assembly GCA_009176605.1 of Armadillidium nasatum. NCBI lineage: Eukaryota > Metazoa > Arthropoda > Malacostraca > Isopoda > Armadillidiidae > Armadillidium > Armadillidium nasatum. The sequence goes on from SEYY01000541.1 coordinate 131,959, forward strand.
GAGGCTTGTGGATGACATCCTAAATTATAATTCTTCAAAATTATGAGTTGTGTGCAAATGTTATTTTTCAATCTTCTTTCAACCTTCATGAATTTAGTAAAAAAATTGGTATTAGTTAATTCTAGAGGTATTGTATTTGAACTTGGGGTGAGGTGATTTAAATATATTGGTATTAGTATTAATTAAAATTTTTGTAACAATCCATCCTTTATATATATATATATATATATATATATATATATATATATATATATATATATATATATATATATATATATATATATATATATATATATATATATATATATATAGCAGGCTATGATAAATGGTGAAGTTATTGGGGCTATTGTTTGTAAACTTGATCTTCATAAAAAAGTAACAGTTAGAGGCTACATTGCAATGCTAGCAGTGGATGAGAGGTACAGGAAAAGAAGAATAGGTAAGTTAATCATTGAAAAACACATTAAAATGAAAAGTAATGATTAGTAATTAAGCAAGTCCAATTTTTAGGGCAGAGTCCGATTCCAAATCCTAATTCAACTCTTAAGTTATTATAATCATATTTTAAGATATATATATATATATATATATATATATATATATATATATATATATATATATATATATATATATATATATATATATATATATATATATATATATATATATATATATATATAATATATGGGTTTTCATGTCAAGTGGACCAATTTTTGAGATCATCCCCACTCAGCCATTGTCAATTTTTATAAAATATGGTACACATGCTCCTATACCCTAGAAACTAAGATCTGCCAAATTTTAGGTCTCAGAACCCATTTCCCAAGGAAATAGGGGCCCTTGAGCCTTCTCACCCACTCCCTCCCCACAAAATGTTGAAAATGTCATATGACACAAATCACCAACATTTAGTGATAATTTTGAGAAAACTATTAAATTAGAGGTTATGAAAATACATGGATATATATATATGTCCATTAAACATAATCTTAAATTTTAAAGGATGAAAGTTGCTTAGTTTTTTAGCAAATTAATGGCAAAGTTAGGAAAAAAATGTATTTTTAAAAAAATTGACTGAAATTTGATGTGCCACAGTTCCTGAGCAAAATATTTTCAAGGATTCTTACTTAACAGTTCTATTAAACAGTTGCATTTTATTAGTTTGTAAAAGATTCAGTACCCATAATACATTCTTTGATGAGATATATAATAGCCTAAGCATAGCCCACAAAAATTTTTAACCCAAATTTACCTATTTTTGAACTAGCATCACAAAAATATATCACAACCAATTTTTTTTAATTTAACCATCATTTCTAGAAAGAGCACATTTTTCTGTCAGTGCACTCTGGTTTGTTATTGGTGTCTTTTGAAATAAGGTTAAAAAAATTAACATTTTTCGCAAAAAAGTAGTATAAAACAATGTTCTTGCTTTTTAATTGGTGGCTATGCCACTACTAGTTTTTTGAACTAGTAATCCCATTGCCAAGTGGTCACGGCCGATAGCCATGCAAGTCTAGCCACAGGTGGTGGGTTTCTTTGTCACAGGTTCCCAAGCCTTAATTTGGGTTATTTATTCCAGGTTCCCAGCCCTGACTGTGGTTATCTTAATGTATCCCAAGTATCAAGCATCAAACAACAACGAAACAAATACTATATATTCAAATCATAATTGAATTGAACACTTTAGACATGATGTCCCAAGTTATGACAAGTCATTAGCACCTTGTGAGAATTTTTTGTTAAATTTAATTTCAGATTCTTGAAAAGTGTAATTTTGTACAGCGATGTTGTTGCTGGCACAGAAAAGACTGCAATTACATGTTTCAGAAATCCAGCATGTCTTACTATTTAAAGGCCAAAAAAAGGAATTTGTAGAAGCATGTGGATGCATGAAATTAATAAGTGCACCACATTACTGAACTGAAATTTCACATTTTGCCAATCCACCAGTGAATATCATACATACAAGCAACATATTGTCCTAACTGAAGGTCAGACTCTTGCAAGTTGAAACCATGTTCCTTCTCATGTGATTTACAAACATTAGTCACGAATGATATAGAGGCATTTGAAACCCTACTTAAATGTATTCTATTTGCATCTATTGGTACAAACTGATGATTATCTCAAGTACCAGCAACTGTAGAAGTATTTGAAAATCGTTCTTCCTGACCTAACCTTGCAGATTCAATATCATCTTTTGAGATAAAAAGGAACTTCACATTTTTTACATTTTTATCACAAAATTCAAACAAATCTGCAGGAGAAAAAATTTTGGTGTTAAAGTCAGAATCTGCAACTTCTCTGCATGATTGAATGAAATTGTTTATTTTGTTTTAAGCTCTTTCAAAAGATCATCATAATCAAGACATTTTTGACAATTATTCAACAAATTACTACCTTGTGCAATATCCAAAGGATTAAAACTCCCAACAATAGCAATTTTTGGGCTAACAAATCTTGAACCTCAGTTACTCTACATTTTGCATATCCTTTATAATCTCATTTACTAACCCTCTGAAATTTTAAAGGAGAAACACCAAGGGATGTTATACTTGTATTTACGTCTTCCACAACTTCAGTTTGTTCATCATCATCACTAGATGTTGATGATGTTGATGGTGGTAATAAAGGACCTGTGGAATGCAAATTTAATAAATCATTTTGACAACTTGAGCACACTTTTTGACCTAGCAAAATGTTGGTTTGTACTACTTTTAAGCTTGTCAGCTACTGCATCATTTTGAGCTCTTAAGCTTTTTTTTTAATATTTTTTTTTTATATTATGGTTTGGGTTTTCAAATGGATTACAGCAATATCTCTATAAATATTTAAATTTGAATGAAAATTCCTGTTCATGATGATAACAAACAGTTGATGAATCATCAAGAAAATTTCCACTACATTTAGCCAACAGTGTCTGGTGATTTTCCTCAAGTCCTTTTATGAATTTAAGCCTTTTTTTGTGTGTGTGTGACTAAATGTACAAATGACACTTTGAATTCTTAAAAAATGCAACAGTACAAACAGATAAGTCTTCTGTTAATTCTGACTCCATTGTACTTGAGGGTATTCAAAATTTTTTATACAAATAATTATGCTTCTTCTGATTGAGTTCACAATTTGTTAAACAAGTTTCCTACAAAGGAATAAAAACACTTGTAAGATGAAGAAACAACAGTTTAATGAAGATCAAGTTTAGAAACAAGTGAGAATTTGACTGCAAAAATGAAAACCTTGGAATTTATTTACCAACAATATAATGACAGAAACATGCCAATGCCATAATTTTAATGAGATGAACATATGTTTGTTTATTCATAGAAGTTGTTATAATATGATGCCACATGAAAAATTTACCCAACATTTATGCAAAAAAACTTTTTTAAACCTTATTTTAAAAGACTAAAAAGAAACTAGTATATACTGATAGAGAAAAATGTGCTCTTTCTAATGATGGTAAAATCAAGAAAATCGGTTGTGATATATTTTTGCTATTAGTTTAAAAATAGGTAAATTTGCGTAAAAATTTTTTTGGTCCTATGCTTAGGCCATAATATCTCATTAAAGAAGGTATTATAGGTGCTGAAACTTTAACAAACTAATAAAATGCAACTGTTTAATAGAACTGTTAAGTAAGAATTCTTGAAAATGTTTTGTTCAGGAACTGTGGCACATCAAATTTCAGTAAATTTTTTAAAAAAAGCATTTTTCTCCAGACTTTGCCTTTAATTTGCTAAAAACTAAGCAACTTTCAACCTTTAAACTTTCAAATTGCTTAATGGACAAAAGTCTATATTTATGCATATTCATAACCTGCGGCTCCGTAGCTCAGTCGATCAAGCACTCGTGATAGCAATCGAGAGGTCCAGGGTTCGAGGCCTGGCCGGAGCGGGAAATGTGAGCGATTTCTCCTTGCGCATAACTCCGAATGACTCAGTCGTTAAATGAGTACATCAGTGGAATGCTCTTGCCACTGATGGGAATAATCTCCGGCATCCGCGATAGGCCTGGCCCAGCCAGCGGTATCCGCCGTGGGCCCTTGAAACCCAGGGATCTTCCTCGAAAGATCCCACTGACAGGACTTAGTCCTACCTGGGGGAAGGTGATTATTATTTATATTTATTCATAACCTCCAATTTAATAGTTTTCTCAAAATCATCACTCAAGTTGGTGATTTGTGTCATTTGGCATTTTCGGCATTGTGTGTGTGTGGGACTCAAGGACCCCTATTTCCTTGGGAAATGGGTTCTGGGACCTAAAATTTGGCAGATCTTAATTTCTAGGGCATAGGAACTTGTGTACCAAATTTTATTGAAATTGAAGATGATCAAGTAGGGATGATCTAAAAAATTGGTCCACGACATGGAATGATCTATATATATAGGTATATATATATAATAAACAATTATATAATAAATAGCGGGAATTACATCCTGCACAAGAAAATATATAGACATAGACAACAGAAGATTTGAGCATGATTGGGAGTTTTGTTTTATTTTTAAAGAAAGAATTGTTGAAAAATGAGTTGGCTGTGCTGTTTATTATGAAAATAAAGTTCGTAAAAACAAACCAATATATATATATATATATATATATATATATATATATATATATATATATATATATATATATATATATATATATATATATATATATATATATATATATATATATATATATATATATATATATATATATATATATATATATATATATATATATATATATATATATATATATATATATATATATATATATATATATATATATATATATATATATATATATATATCCACTGTTGAGCAAAGACCAAAGGCATACCAATTTTCACCAGAGTTTTGAAAATACTGGAAAACTGGTCATTAATGACCATCATGTTCTGATACACAGTGTTTAAAATTGGCAAGTGAAAGGAAGTTGAGAAAGCATAAAGGGATTGTGTGCCAGACTTTACCAGTAGAGTACATGTAAGATTGAGTATAGTGGTTATGTCTGGGGTTGGAGAGTTGGACAGAGAAAGGATGAGATTGTGTAGAATGTGTTGCACGAGCTCTTCTCAGTGGAGGAGGTATGTGACGTGAGAGTTCAGAAGAGCAGTGTCCATTGTGATAGCAGTAGTATAGAGAGAGTGACACAACAATTCAACTGGCAGAAAGAGATTGGATAGAGTAAGATCAAAAGAGTTTATAAGAGGAAAAGCCCTAGACTACCTTTTCAAGAAAAGCTGTTTGTTTGAAACCACCCCAGGTGTGTGAGGCGTACTCTATACAGTGGCAAGCAACACCCCTGTAAAGAGCAAACAACTGTGGTGGCATAAAAAAAATGATGAAGGCACCAGAGTGCCCAGCCTCTTGAAAAGAGAAGAAATTAATATGACCCTTCCAAGAAAGATTGAGAAAAAAAAGATGAAGGCTTAATTCAAGTGTTTTTGAAGATGTCATAGTTGTGTGGAAGGTTATGTTGAGTAGAAAAATAGGGAAATTAATTTTTTAATCATTGAAAACTACCATATTTTCTCTGCTCCAATTTGAAATTCGAGAAAGATCAGAGGTCAGTTGCTCCAAAGCCACCCTTTTTGCGTCAATTAACTGCTGTTGGGATGAGTGTTTTTCAAAGTGAAAGGAGTTCATGAAGAGGAGTCATCATCATAGGAGTGGATAGGTGGTGAATTAATAGAGAGAGTGTCATTATTGAAAAGTAGAAAAAGAGTTGAAAATAGGACATATCCCAAAGGACACCGCTATTTATAGATTCAAAAGAAGGACAATGGTCGTCTACAACAGCTGCTGTAGAATAATCAGAAAGGAAATTAGAGAGAAGGATAGATTCCGAAAGAGGGAAGTTTGGAAATTAAAGCTTTGTGCCAGAATCTATCGAAGGATTTCGATATGTCTATCGCCATATATATATATATATATATATATATATATATATATATATATATATATATATATATATATATATATATATATATATATATATATATATATATATAAAAATTAATATAAAAGTAGATGGAGCGACCTCTTCCTCCTTTTCTGTCAACTGTGGTGTTCCTCAGGGTTCTGTTTTATCTCCAACCTTATTCTTACTTTTCATTAACGATCTTCTCCACTGCACTTCTAACTCTGTTCACTCTTATGCTGATGATTCAACTCTGCATTCTTCTACTCATTTCAAATCTGCTCCCTCTTTTGCTTCTAGACTTGCTTCTCGTCTTCAACTTTCCGATTCCATTCTTGCTGATCTGGATGGGATTTCCCGGTGGGGTCATGGCAACCTTGTAAAATTCAACTCTTTAAAAACTCAACTTCTTCACATCTCCCTCTCAAAAACACCTAACTTTCCTATCCTCTTCGATGGCTCTCCCGTCTCACCTGTAAATAACATTAACATTCTTGGTCTAAACATAAACAACAAACTGTCTTGGAAACCACATATTACAATGGTTGCTAAAGTGGCCTCTAAGAAGCTGGGAGTCCTGTTCAGGTTGCGAGAATTTTTTTTCTGAGCAGTTACTCCAAATATATAAGGGTCTTATTCGTCCTTGTATGGAGTACTGTTCTCACATTTGGGGGGGCTCCGGCTCCTCCTCTCTTCTGGATAGGGTTGAGTCAAAAGCTAAGAGATTAATAAACTGTCCCCTACTTTCAAACTCACTTGACCCTCTGTCTCTGCGACGTGACGTTGGCGCGCTATCTCTTTTCTACAGGTACTACAATGGCAGGTGCTCGAGGGAATTGGCCTCTCGCATTCCTCCACCGTTGCGTCGTCCTCGTTGCACAAGGGGTGCCCTGCTTTCGCACCAATTTTGTGTGGACGTAGGAAATCCCAGGCTAGCCCGTTGTGGTACCTCCTTCTTTCCAGCCACCTCTATTCTGTGGAACTCTCTACCATCATTTATTTTTCCTCCTGTATTTAATCTTCCACTCTTCAAGGCTTCCGTCTGCGCCCACCTGAGGGCTGTGCGTTAGGTGTGTGTGTGTTTGAATGGGCTTTGTGAATGTGTGTGTGCCCCCTCCTTGAAAAGGGCTCTGCCCGTGAGTGGTGGCGTTGTGTAAAAAAAAAAAAAAAAAAAAAAAATATATATATATATATATATATATATATATATATATATATATATATATATATATATATATATATATATATATATATATATATATATATATATATATTATTATATTATATATTTTATTTATTTATTTTTTTATTTTTTATTTTTATGGGATATATATAATAATAATAATTAAATTTTTAGATTGAATATGGAAATGTGAATACAGGTAGCATATATATAAAATTTTGTTTAACTAAAAGAGAAAGTAATGAAATAAGATAGTATATAGTATGCTAAAAATAATTTAAGCTAGTTTTTCTCTGATCCTTTCAATACCAAATAAAGATATACAGGTACAATTACATCAGACTATATTAGAGACCATTGAAATGAAATGCAGAGTTCTTCAAGGTGGTTGTCTTAGTCTTTTTTTTTCTCTCTCTCTCTCTCTAAAATGATTTGTAATTTTGTTCTATGTAGTTGATTGTTCGTTTAGTTTCTTGATCCAAATCCTCATTCCACATGTTTGTTTTTAATCAGTTCAGGAAGTTTTATATTCTCTTGTGAATATAAAATTTCCTTTGGTGTAATTTTTTTGGTTGACAAAAATAATTTTGCCATCTTCCCAAGATATCTCCTAAATGAATCTAAAGTAACTATATACAGGAAGAAATTCAAGTAGAAAACTTCACAGATAATTTTTTTTATTAAATTTTGACCAACAGTTAACTTGAAGTGCAAATACAAAAAAGGTAAATCAGAGAAAGCATTTTTAAAATTCCTTGGAAATTGAATTGCATCTTTATAAATTGTCTTGTGGTTAAAATAGATTTATTTTTGACATCCTCTCAAAGACTAATGTACAATCCTTAATCTCAAATAAAACCATGGAATTAGTATGACTGTTGGTTCTCTTTCTAGAAAAGTGGACTTCTTAGAAGCTGAAGCTTATAATATCATTAACAACAAAAGAAAATATATACTTCAAGTTCAAAATTGTCAAAGTTTGATCATTGAGATTTTTTATTAAGCAATTTTTCCATGATTTTTATATTACATTCAATGACTTACCTTGTGTAGGTAAGTTGAAATAATCCTGTGAGGACTGAATTTTGTCTCAGATAATTACTATTACCGCCAAACTTGTAATTTTAACTTCATTAACATTTACTTAAATTACAGTTTAAAAGCCATGTAGGAAAAAAAAAGCACAGCTCCTCTAATGCTTCAACAGAAATACTTAGGGAAAATTCATCTCTTCTGAACTCTTTGTCTGTAATGTTTTTGTGACAGCTGATTTCCAAAAGGATATATTTACAGGTTGTGCTTTTAAATATAAAGAATTTTCATCTCAAATGAAACTTTAATTTTATATAACTAATTATGTATAACTATATGCAATATATAAGTCTCATATATGTAAATCAAAATCTCTCACCAAGGTTGTAATTTTTACAATTCTTTATCTTTATTAATAGCAATGTATTGCAAGGAAATGTTTCTCAAATTATTAATGAGAAAGATAAAATTTTAATAAAAGCAAGGTTTGAGCAGCCATAGCTTTTATTGCATTGATAGAAAGCATTAAGGGAAAGAATTGTAGGAAAAGGATGTGCAAGGAAAGAGAAATAATTTAAATAATCAGTATAGGCAGTAACTTCTAAAATCATTTGTGAAGATGGTATCAATTTTGACAATGAGAAAGTTTTAAACTTTACATAAAGTTATGAGTGATAAAATAAAGATTTTTGTCCTTCACATAAATTGAAAGAAATTACAAGCTGCCTTTGGCTTGGAGCTATTATCCAAAATCTTGGTCACAAAATTAGTAATGTAGGTGATCTGTAAGTTGTGAACAACAAAATCAGGAAATATTTCTTGTAATATAATATAAATATAAATAAAAATCGCCAAGTTGTTCTTCCCTCTTGATTCATTCAGTGAGTGAAATATGTAGATAGTAATGCAATAATATTTATTGGCATTGAAAACATCTGCATCAGCAAGTAAAAAGGAAGCCCCTACTTGCATTAATTAAAATTTAATTTAATTAAAAGAAATTGCTTTGACACTACTGTGTCAAAAAAACAGGACAAATGTAAAAGAGTCATACATTCAATTGGAAGTTTAAATACAAATGCAATCAGGAATGTATAAAATGTAAAATGTATGAATTTATATTTAGTGAAATTTTTAATGTGAAAATTTGAACAAGATGTGGTACTTATTTTTAATTTCCTAAAAGATTGAGTCTAACTAGAAAAATATAGTTCAAGAAGATTTAAAACTTCTGTGGGAAATAAAGTTTTTAAACATTTGCTGTAAGATACGATGAATTAAAAGTTTCTGAATGTGTTTACCCGAAATTAGAAAATGAAAAATCAGTGCGACTTTAAATAAATTCAAAATTTAAATTCAAAACTTTTTTATTTTTCACCATGCTTACTGAATGATCAAAGACCATTATTTTCAAAAACATTTGCTTGTTTAGATGTCAATGTAACATTACATCATATGAAAAAAAAAGTAATCAAATCAACTTGTCATCTCATTACATTGTCATGTGCTTAGTTTTAAAAGTATGCAGAAATTTTACCATTAACTTCAAAGAAGATATTTCTTCCTTAAGTAGTAGTCATTATCATTGTAATGAGAAGATACACAGCTATAAGATCAGTTAAGAGTAATCATTTAATTACCTATCAGAGGATTTATTAAGTTTCATCTTTTTTTTTATGTTGCTGTTCATTACAGAAAATTCATAATGAACTATAATAATATATAATATATATATATATATATATATATATATATATATATATATATATATATATATATATATATATATATATATATATATATATATATATATTATATATATATATATATATATATATATATATATATATATATATATATATATATATTATATTATATATATATATATATATATATATATATATATATATATATATATATATATATATATATATATATATATAATTTTACCAGATTACTCACAAGGCAAAGCCTTTTTCAAGGAGGGGGAATATACAAAGGAAGAACAGGAAGAAAACCTACCCAGACTCGAACCTAACGCACATCCCTCAGGTGGGCACAAATGGAAGCCTTGAAAAGAGGAAGATTAAGTACAGGTGGAAAATAGAAGATGGTAGTGGGTTCCACAGAACAGAGGTGGCTGGAAAGGAGGCACCATAACATGCAAGCCTGGGGTTTCAAGCATCCACACAAAATTTGTGTGAAAGCAGGGCAACCCTTGTGCAATGAGGATGATGCAATGATGAAGGAATGTGAGAGGTCAATTCCCTTGAGCACCTGCCATTCTAGCACCTATAGAAAAGAGAGTGTGCCAACGTTACGTTGCATAGATTGGAGGTCAAGAGAGTTTGAAAAGTAGGGGACAGTTTATTAATCTTTTAGCTTTAAACAACCCTTCCAGACAGAAGAGTGAAGGAGCTGGAGCCCCCCACCCCCTAAAATGTGAGAATAGTATTCCATACAAGGGCTAATAAGATCCTTATATAATTGGAGTAACTGCTCAGAAGAAAAAAATTCTTGCAACCTGAATAGTATTCCCAGCTTCTTAGAGGCCGCCTTAGCAACCATTGTGATATGTGGTTTCCAAGACAATTTATTATTTATGTTTAGACCAAGAATGTTAATGTTATTTACAGGTGAGACAGGAGAGCCAGGAGAGCCATCGAAGATGATAGGAGAGTTGGGGGGTGTGAAGGTTGAGTTTTTAAAGAGTTAAATTTCACAAGGTTGCTATGACCCCACTGGGAAATCCCATCCAGATCGACAAGAATAGAATCGGAAAATTGAAGACGATAATCAACTCTAGAAGCAAAAGAGGGGGCAGATTTGAAATAAGTAGAAGAATGGAGATACAAGTTATCAGCATAAGAATGAACAGAGTTAGAAGTGCAGTTGAGGGGGTCGTTAATGAAAAGTAAGAATAAAGTTGGAGATAAAACAGAACATTGAGGAACACCACAATTGACAGAAAAAGAGGAAGAAATATCTCCATCTACAAGTGCTGCAATGGGAACATTCTGAGAGAAAACTAGACAAGAGTAAGCAAAGAGTAGAAGGAAACCCAAATGAAGGAAGCTTGGAGAGCAGCGACACATGCCATACCCAGTCAAAAGTCTTGTATATATCCAGAGCCACCACACAAGACTCACCAAAGTCTCTAAGAGCAAAGGCCATAGGTCAGTAAGATAGGAAGTGTGTCACCAGTTGATCTCAAGCGTCGAAAGCCATGCTGATGATCTGAGAGAAGAAAATGAGACTCCAAATGATCCAGGAAATGAGAGTTGAGGAAAGTTTCAAAAATTTTAAATAGAATACAAGTTAAAGCTATAGGTCGATAGTTGGAAGGGTCAGAGCGGCTACCTTTTTTTCGGGATCGGCTGAACAAATGCGCACTTCCAGCATTGAGGAAAAGTATTAGTATTAAGTCATAGAGAGTAGAGCTGAATGAGGACAGGCGCTAACTTGGAAGCACACTCCCTAAGAACACCTGGGGGAATGCCATCTGGGCCACTGGCCTTCCTGACATTCATAGATTTCAGGATCCCATGCACCCAATCATGAGTAATCACAGGTAAAGACATGGGATATCTGAGAGGTGAAGGAGTAGGAGGAGGGATGCCAGAATCAAGCAGGGAGGAATTGGATGAAAAAAGGAAGCCAAAGAGATTAGTCTTTTCAGAGGGAGTATTAGCTACATAACCATCAGATTGAATAAGAGAAGGAAAGACATATTTACAGTAGTTATTTGTGATAATTTTGGGAAGAGGCCAGAAATTTTTATCAGTAGGAGAACCATGGAGGTTAGCACACTTCCTTTTAGTGAAATTGAAGAACATCCCTGCAGTGATTCCTGAGTTGAATGAAAATTAGTAAGAGTGATAGGAGAAGGAGAGTTTTTCCATTAATTAACAATAAGTAATGTCTCTCTCTGAAGGACAAGGAAATAATTGCCATTGAACTACGGATTTTAAGGAGAAAAAGATTTTGTTAAAGATGGAATGAATCTGCCCATCCCATCAAGGATCATGGCCCCTACCTTTTCAGTAGAGACCAAAGTGTTACCTGAGCCAAAAAGATTCACTCCAATGATAGTTAGCAAAGAAGCAATGTCATTTGTGGTGAGTTTGTCGTTTTTCTTTGATACGAACTTAGGGTTGTTTTTGTTTGCCTCCACAAGCCTATTTTTTGTTGTTATAATGCTATGGGAGATGGTTGCAGTCATAGTGGCATTGGTCTACCCAAAGAAGTCCAACAAATAAATTGCTTCCCTAATCATTGTGAGCTTTCATAATGTCCAGCTTTGGACATTGAAAGTATAACATTGTAGAAAAGTCAACATACTGCTCTAGAATAAGAGGCCAGGGAGGTCCTGTGCAACCCCCCAGAAAACTTTGAGAGTTACACATAGGCAGGTGGAACCTGAGCCGAGAATAACTGTTAAGGATTCTAAAGGAGAACCACCCAGTGACGCCTCTGTTCTGATATGAAATTAATTTAACAATCGTCATCCAAAAAACTTCAAGTAAATAACTTGAAAAGGAAGAAGAGTTATCTTAAAAAGTTATTTAGAATGAAACCCAGAGAAGTGGAAAACATTGCTATGGAGTGATGAAACGACATTCACTCTGACTGGTAAGTGGTAACCAAGAAGAGGTGAGGATGCAACATGGCACAAATCCATATGACCTATAGTACAGACAGACCACATTGAAACACCCTGATATTGTTATGATGTGGGGTACATTTGAGTTTCACAGTGTGGGGAAACTTGTGTTTGAGGAAAACATCATAGTAAACAAGGACAGATACTTTGAGGTCCTGTATGACAATATGGAGGACTGCTTTGAGACTTCCCAGAGTGAGTTCTTTATGCAGGATGGTGTACCCTTGCACTTGGCAGAACTGATCAGGGAATGGCTCAAATTTTATGGGGTATAATATATCAAGGACTGTCTAGAGAATAGCCCAGAATTGAACCCCATAGAAAACCTCTGGGCCATCATGAAAAGGATCTGAGGGGACAGGACACATAATCTTTAATTAACCTGGTCCATCAACTCTAGGAGATCTGTGGGAGTTTTAAATCTTTCTTGCTATAAAACCTTGCTCAGTCTGTACCAAATTACTTCAAGGATTGCGTCAAGAGGAAGGGATAGCCCACAAAGTACTGAAGTCCTGTTATGTATACTCATGAAATATTGTTTGCACCTAGTATTATTTAAATAAAGAATTTATTTAAATATATATATATATATATATATATATATATATATATATATATATATATATATATATATATATATATATATATATATATATATATATATATATATATATATATATATATATATATATATATATAATATTAGGTTCAAATTTAGTACAACGTGCTATAAGAGAAATGGCTGCTGATGATGCTGATGAAGTAGTCCTAGAAACTGAAATCACAAACAAACCAGCACTTCAACTCTATGAAAACCTTGGCTTCGTTCGTGATAAACGGTTATTTAGGTTAGTCTTCAAATGGTTTTTTTTAAATCGTATGTAGGCTTATATATATATATATATATATATATATATATATATATATATATATATATATATATATATATATATATATATATATATATATATATATATATATATATATATATATATATATATATATATAATATACACACACACTTTTCTACCTACACAACATACTGCTCTCAGACCCTTCATTTTGAAAACATTAAATTTATTTCCCTTCCTCACATTCAATCTCCAACCTATACATACGTAACCACCGGTATACAACATCTCTCAAACATTTTCTTTACCTTTCTTGACAACCTTCCTCTCTTCCAAATATCAATCAACCCTCTCCAATGCATTCTCCCCTTTTTTTGTTCTATTCCTTATTTCATCTTTCTCTCTCTCATATATATATATATATATATATATATATATATATATATATATATATATATATATATATATATATATATATATATATATATATATATATATATATATATATATATATATATATATATATCTCTGATGGGCAAAGGACAGAGGTCTACCAAATTTCCACCAGAGATAGGAGTAAATCAGGATCCTGGTCAGATTAAAGGCCACAACATGTCCCGAAACACGGCGTTTGAAGGTGTGTAAGTTATAGGAAATTGGGAAAATATATGAAGGGAGTGTGTTCCAGACTTTACAGTAGAGTAAGCAGTTAAGTCTGGGGTCAGAAAGTTGGACAGAGAAAGGATCAAACTGTGGAAACTAGAAAGACATGTTACACGAGCTCTTCTCAAAGGAGGAGGTTTGCGATGAGACTGTTCAGAAGAGCAATGTCCGTTGTAATAGCGATAGTATAGAGAAAGTGACGCAGCGGTTCGACGGGCAGAAAGAGACTGTAGAGAATTAGTGAGAGGAGGAGAGTTGAAAAGTCGAAAAACCCTAAACTTTAACTTTTCAAGGAGAGCTGTATGAGTGGAAGCACCCCAGATGTTTGAAGTGTACTTCATACAGGGGACGAACAACACCCCTATAAAGAGCAAGCAATTGGGGTGGTGTGAAGAAGTTCTGAAGGCACCTCAGAACACCCAACCTCTTAGAAGCTTGTTTAGAAAGAGAAGTAATGTGATCTTTCCAAGAAAGATCACAAGAAAAAGAAACACCAAGAATATTAAGGAGAGATGAAGGTTCGAGTTGTGTGTTTTCGAAGATATCATAGTTGTGTGGAAGATCGTGTCGAGTAGAGAGATGGAGGAATTGAGTTTTTGAGGCATCGAAAATGACCATGTTTTCTCTGTCCCAATTTAAAATGCGAGATAGATGAAGTAATAGAGAAAAGGTCATTAATGAAAAGCAGAAAAAGTGTTGGGGAAGGACAGATCC
>SEYY01000541.1:149477-174477 GCA_009176605.1 Armadillidium nasatum
TATATATATATATATATATATATATATATATATATATATATATATATATATATATATATATAATATATATATATATATATATATATATATATATATATCCATACAAACTTAGAATTTATGAAAATACTTTTTCGTTTTAATTTATTCCCAAGTTCCAAGTGGTAAAAGTATTAATTAACGAGTGTCTCACCAAAATCTTCAAACCCACTCTTCATTTTCCTATTGTACCCAAACAAAAAAATATACTTAAAACTTCTGTTTATATAGGATCACTTACATCTCAACTTAATAGAAATATTCTTAGTATATTTGAAATTACATTCCCGCAACGCCAGTTCATTCTCATAAATTATAACTCCCTCTCAATTTATAGTTTCTTCAGACACAAAGAATTTCACCCAATGCTCAGATCCTCATTAGTTTATTTATTTAAGTGTACCAGCTGTAATGCGGCATATGTAGGCCAAACTGGTCTACATTTGAAAGTAAGGATTGATAAGCATAGAGGAGTTTCCTTTAGAACAGACCATCCTCTTTGCTCTCCTGTACACTCTGCCATAAAAGACCATGGACATACCCACCCTTTTTATTCATTAATTTTCTGTGTTCATTAATTATGGAGAAATCGGAAGAAGAAAAAGAGTGGCTATCTCCATGGTCTCTTATGGCAGAGTGTTCAAGAGAGGAAAGAGGAAGGTCAGTTCTGAAGGAAACTCCTCTATGTTATCAATCCTCACTTTTAAATGTAGACCAGTTTGTCTACATATGCTGCATTACAGCTGGCACACTTAAATAAATAAATTAATGAGGATCTGAGAAGCATTGGGATAGATTCATTGTGTCTGAAGAAAGTGTAAATTGAGAGGGAGTTCTAATTTGTAAGAATAAACTGGCACTGGGGGATTGTAGCGTCAAGTACAGTAAGAATATTTTTAAGTTGGGATGTAAGGGACCCTAAATACGGAAGTTTTAGATATATTATTAACTTAGGAACAGTAGGAAAATGATGAGTAGCTCTAAAGATATCAGCGAAAAACTCGTTAATACTTTTTTCCACTTGGAACTTAGGGAATAAATGAAAATGAAAAAGAATTTTAATAAATTCCATCTCTTTATGGAATAAATGCCAGTCAGAGCAAATTTTAAATGCTCTATAGATTCTAGATCTTAGACCTGATAGAATAAACTTAAGAGGTATATTGCTAAAATAGTTTGTAGCAAGAAAGGTAGAAGTAGGCTTTTCTATAAACAGATGTTTTAAATATGTTGTTAATATGCGTAACATATACATCTAGAAAAAATAGGGAATTATTAACTTCTTGTTCCATAGTGAATCTCATGCTGTTATGTCTCATTCATATACTGTAGAAGCATATTGGCATGAGCTTTTTCCTTGAAAACTACGAAGCAGTCTTTCATGTAGCGGCGATAGAGAAGGGGTTTGAATAGAGTGGGGCATTGCCTGATCCATTGTTTTTCATAATAACAGAGAAAGCTATATGCAAAAGCAGGACCTAAAGGAGAGCCCATAGCCATACCATCAATTTGGATGTAGTTCCCCGTCGAAAAGAATATATAATCTTCAACAGATAATTTTAAAAATTTGGTGAATGAGATGATCCATTCTCATAATGTTTTAATTGTTGCGAAATAATTCAT
Source organism: Armadillidium nasatum (assembly GCA_009176605.1). Taxonomy (NCBI): domain Eukaryota; kingdom Metazoa; phylum Arthropoda; class Malacostraca; order Isopoda; family Armadillidiidae; genus Armadillidium; species Armadillidium nasatum. Next base: position 151,137 of record SEYY01000541.1, read on the forward strand.
TAGTTATTATGTTGATGGTTTCAGAAATAGGAAGATTTGCATAAAAATTCAATATCAAAGCTTGTCATGAAGCAAGTGCCAAAAGAAGAAGAATTTAGGCAATTGATAAAGTCGATAGTGTCTGTTAAGGTATACTGGTTTTTAGTTAGAGGATCTAAGATAGGAACTAAAAATTTGGCAAGACTGTAGTTAGGAGAGTTATATATATATATATATATATATATATATATATATATATATATATATATATATATATATATATATATATATATATATATATATATATATATATATATATATATATATATATATATATATATATATATGGGTCATTCCAAGTCACTTCAACCGACAAAAAACCCTGACCCCTTTCGATTTGTATAAAAAGTGGCACACTAACAGATCTTGTTGAGAAAATATGAATGGCGTTTATTGCAGGTCTCTAGCTCATACGGTTCAGAAGATATGACCTTTGAAACTTTGGTCAAAAATGTCAATTTTCAGAGAGTAGTCCGAGGTCAAAATACAATATCTCGGCTTCTATGGCACTTAGAAGCATCGTGTAAAGACCATTTAAAAGATCTTGAATAGCGGTACAACATTTATTTAGATGATTTTGACCTCGGAGGTCAAATAAAAAATTTGACCTATTGGTGACCTTGACCTTGACCTTGAAAAAAAACCTCATCTTCGATTTTTTTCAAACTTTGCTGAATTATTGTTATATATGTATATTTTAATTTTTTTAATGAATTATTTTTGGTTTTGGCTTGGTTTAGAAAATATAAGCAATTTAATAAGTACAAATATCACATTTTTCACTTTTTTGCGATTTTTATCTCTTTCAATGTATAGTTCCAACATTTCCATTTCTCTTTCTCTCTCATATATATATATATATATATATATATATATATATATATATATATATATATATATATATATATATATATATATATATATATATATTATATATATATATATATATATATATATATATATATATATATATATGTAAGGGGCTGGCTGCTGCCGAGTATATTTTTCTCGTTTCATTGCATTGAGGAATATAGTCTTACCTGCTTGTTGCTTTGCTGTTATGCTGTTTGATTTTGACTGTGCTTGGGATCCACAATATTAATGTGCATGTGCCATGTCCTAGACTGGAGAGCGTGAAGGGAGATTGATATTAACATGTTTATTTGTTTAGATACGTTAATGTTATTCTTCTATGTTAAATTTATTTTTATTATTATTATTATTTATTGAGTGCACTTGTGCTAATGAAAAGTCTTATGAGCTATTGTTCCCATTTCGGGCAATAATTAAAAACAGGTTATTCTTATTCAAACAGGTTGTTATTCTCAAGAAGGCATATTACCCTTTCAAGAGTAGGTTATATTCTTTGTGTTTTTATTATTATTATTATTAATTCATTATATATTTTTAGATCATTTAAACTGAGGTGAGGCACTGGGGTAATTATTTATAATTCTCACAGGTGCCGGTCTAGGGCCTTATTGCCTAGTGCTAATCTGGAGTTATAATCTCTATACCTATCAGGTAGAAAATATAGATAAGAGACCTTAATGGTTTTTGAGATTATCATATATTTTTTTTTTTTATAAAATTTTAATATTTAATATTCACTTTGGGAAAAGAAAATATGTCAGTAGTGTGATAAATTTCACAGTAAAACGTTTTCCACTTTCAAATCTTTGGTTGTTTTAAACCATTACTCTTTTTTTTTTTATTTTGTGTATATAAAGAGGCTATCCTGTGTACTGTGAACTATAGATAATTTTATGTGAATATTGTAAGTGTAAGATCAATATATATATATATATATATATATATATATATATATATATATATATATATATATATATATATATATATATATATATATATATATATATATATATATTGATCTTACACTTACAATGTTCACATAAAATTATCTATAGTTCACAGTACACAAGATAGCCTCTTTATATACACAAAATAAAGAGAAAAAAAGAGTAATGGTTTAAAACAACCAAAGATTTGAAAGTGGAAAATGTTTTACTGTGAAATTTATCACACTACTGACATATTTTCTTTTCCCAAAGTGAATATTAAATATTAAAATTTTATAAAAAAAAAAATATATGATAATCTCAAAAACCATTAAGGTCTCTTATCTATATTTTCTACCTGATAGGTATAGAGATTATAACTCCAGATTAGCACTAGGCAATAAGGCCCTAGACCGGCACCTGTGAGAATTATAAATAATTACCCCAGTGCCTCACCTCAGTTTAAATGATCTAAAAATATATAATGAATTAATAATAATAATAATAAAAACACAAAGAATATAACCTACTCTTGAAAGGGTAATATGCCTTCTTGAGAATAACAACCTGTTTGAATAAGAATAACCTGTTTTTAATTATTGCCCGAAATGGGAACAATAGCTCATAAGACTTTTCATTAGCACAAGTGCACTCAATAAATAATAATAATAAAAATAAATTTAACATAGAAGAATAACATTAACGTATCTAAACAAATAAACATGTTAACATCAATCTCCCTTCACGCTCTCCAGTCTAGGACATGGCACATGCACATTAATATTGTGGATCCCAAGCACAGTCAAAATCAAACAGCATAACAGCAAAGCAACAAGCAGGTAAGACTATATTCCTCAGAGAATACTTCATGCAATTTGAAACGAGAAAAATATACTCGGCAGCAGCCAGCCCCTTACAATATATATATATATATATATATATATATATATATATATATATATATATATATATATATATATATATATATATATATATATATATATATATATATATATATATATATATATATATGAGAGAGAAAGAGAAATGGAAATGTTGGAACTATACATTGAATGAGATAAAAATCGCAAAAAAGTGAAAAATGTGATATTTGTACTTATTAAATTGCTTATATTTTCTAAACCAAGCCAAAACCAAAAATAATTCATTAAAAAAATTAAAATATACATATATAACAATAATTCAGCAAAGTTTGAAAAAAATCGAAGATGAGGTTTTTTTTCAAGGTCAAGGTCAAGGTCACAATAGGTCAAATTTTTTATTTGACCTCCGAGGTCAAAATCATCTAAATAAATGTTGTACCGCTATTCAAGATCTTTTAAATGGTCTTTACACGATGCTTCTAAGTGCCATAGAAGCCGAGATATTGTATTTTGACCTCGGACTACTCTCTGAAAATTGACATTTTTGACCAAAGTTTCAAAGGTCATATCTTCTGAACCGTATGAGCTAGAGACCTGCAATAAACGCCATTCATATTTTCTCAACAAGATCTGTTAGTGTGCCATTTTTCATAAAAATCGAAAGGGGTCACGGAAAAAATTGCCAAATTTTGGTTGAAGTGACTTGGAATGACCCATATATATATATATATATATATATATATATATATATATATATATATATATATATATATATATATATATATATATATATATATATATATATATATATATATATATATATATATATATATATATATTATATATATTATCATCAAAATTGACATCTGCATCCGCATTTTTGAAAAATTCAGCATCCGCATCCACATTTTCGAAAATTCAACATCCGCATCCGCACTTTCGAAAATTCAACATCCGCATCCGCATTTTTGAAAATTCAACATCCGCATCCGCACTGGACGAAAATTCAACATCCGCAACCGCAAATGAGAAAAAATGACATCCGATCCATCACTAATATATATATATATATATATATATATATATATATATATATATATATATATATATATATATATATATATATATATATATATATATATATATATATATATATATATATATATATATATATATATATATTATAACTGTTGCTTACTTTGTATATGGATCTCGTTCGTTCTTGTACTTGGACAGGCAACTAACGTATGTAGTGGTTTCATTTACGCTTCTTAAAGGCTGAATTGTACTTTTTTTTTTTGACATTAGCTCTCCAACTCACTTTATAATAGTTCTCTAGCGTCGAACAATTGAATTACTCATTATTCTGAGATTACTGTGTTTATTAGAGTGGACATTATATCTTAACTTAAATTTTAGTCTTTGCCTAGATCATATGTGACACGTTCTACCACACAGTCTTATCTTTTCTCTGTCCAACTCTCTCACCCAAAAACTTGATTACTTTGTTCAAATTTTTTTTTGTGTTGTATGTGTAAAGATTTGAAACACACTTTTAAGGATCTTGCATTGGAACATATGAGTTTTCGATTTGGAATTAACTTCCAACTTTACAATGTTTTATCTCGGCTTCTAACCTTTCCACGATGATTGTAGGGAATTTGCACGTTTTATTCCAAAAATTGAAAAAAAATTGTAAAAAAAAATAAATTGTAAAATTGTAAAAAAATTGTAAATTGTAAAAAACATTTTAGATTGGAACTTATTTAAAATTCCGATGATTGTGAATATCATCACAACTGGACAAGCGAAACTTGCTTTCTAGAGGCAAGTGGGTAGAAATATAATGTTATAAACGTATCATTTTCCAACTTTTTATCTACTCTACAAAATGTATGTAAGTTGAAAATGATGTTTTGACTTTTGAGAGTTTTCGGACTTCAAATGTATTCGATTTGATTTAATTCTTTAAATAATAAATACCATAATAATAATAATAATAATAATCTTCATCCCCCATGAAGGACTCACGTCCTGAGTGGGATCTTTAGAAGAAGATCCTTGGGTTTCACAGACCCACGAAGGATACCGCTGGCTGGGATAGGCCTATCTCGGATACCGGAGATTATTTCCCACCAGTGACAAGAGCACTTCACAAATGTACTCGTTTAACGACTGAGTCATTCGGAGCTAAGCGCAAGGAGAAACCGCTCACATTTCCCACCCCGACCAGACCTCGAACCCTGGTACTCACGCTTGCTATCGAGTGCTCTACTACTGAACTAACGGAGCCCCTAAATCGTTTGCACAATAAAACTAATTCTATACGAGTTGATTAACAATTAGCTATAAAATTATGATATTATAGATATAAAGAAATAAACTCATTATTATTGGAACTTAATTCTGTAATTTTTATCGTAATATTATTTCTGTTCATTTTCAGATATTATTTGAATGGTGTCGACGCGCTTCGCCTCAAACTCTGGCTCAGCTAAAGATATTATTATTATTTTTATTCTTATATCAAATATTGAGGGGTTTTATTTTTAATGGACATTATTTAAATTATTTAGAACAATTTTTGTTGAAATAACATTATATAAAAGAGCATTTCCTTTTAAAAGAGCTTTCAATGTAGTTTAATTAAAAGTAGATTTCCCTTTCATTTTTATTTCCTTTTTCTTTTAAATTAAAAGATTTAGAACCCTCATCGCAATATATATATATATATATATATATATATATATATATATATATATATATATATATATATATATATATATATATATATATATATATATATATATATATATATATATATATATACACAATAATTCATATATAACCCTTTTGAAGACATTTCGAGAATAAGCTTATAAATATATATATAAATATGAACCAGTTTTTACTTCATTAATAAGTTTGTTGATTGACAAATTCTCATTAGCAATTTTAGAGAATTGAATTATATAGTAATGGGTACTGTTAATAATTTTTGAATTTGTAAAGCACCTCGTTATTATTATTATTATTATTATTGTTAATTTTGTAAAAGAATTTTCTCGTTATGTACATAAATTCATTGAAGCTTTGTATGTATTAAATACCTTATGTTTATTTTGCATAAACTGTATTATATGTAAAGATTTAGAGGTGTATTATATGGTTTGATATGCTTTATGCTTTCTATCTTTTTTGAAATTTTAATGATTATAAAATTACTGAATAAAATTATTTTAAAAGCTTCTCGGCCTTTGTTCTAATATGAAATTGCCTTTCTTTTTTAAACTCTGCTGCTAAAGCTATTGCATAAAAATTGACCAATTAGAAATGAAAATATGAATGTTTTCGATTTTTAAAAAAAGTATTTTTTGTAAATAATTTTTAGCCTTTTATCGAAGCCAAAATTTGCTTGAAAAATCTGATCAAGATTTATTTTAAGATTCTAATTTTGTTTTTTGTATTGTGTGTTTCAGTAAGAGTTATAAAAATGTAATTTACCATGGAAAAGATTTTGATGATATACCTTAGATCATTGAAGTGCTACGCAGAAGATTTGGCTATTCAGGAGTTAGCAAACTAACCATTTTTGTATATAACTTTTCTGTCCTCAAATCCCTTCCGTCCACAAAGTGTATTCTTTGCACACTTTTTAACAACATAGCTAACTTAAGAATAATTCTTCGATTAGTTATTATCATGAGATCGCTTGCTGCTTGACCTTTGTTCATTAAATAGAATTATTGAAACCTTATTCTTCAACATACATGGTGATATATTTCATCCTAATAGTGCCCAGTTTCCTCCCAGATCTTCATTCAGCCAGGTGTCTCACGTGGTGTGTAATCGAATTAGAAACTCGTGCGGAAGCTCTTGGTAGCTTAATGAGTTTGACATTTAGGTCAAATGGAGTGTTTGGCCTATGAAAGAACCGCCACTTTCACGGTTGATTCGGTCCCGGGATCCTGTTATGAGAATGAAAACGGTTTAAATATTTCAAAAATTAATTTCAGATTTTGGAATAAGTATATATATATATATATATATATATATATATATATATATATATATATATATATATATATATATATATATATATATATATATATATATATATATATATATATATATATATATATATATATATATATATATATATATATATATATATATATATATATATATATATATATATATATATATATCACCTCTGGTGGGCAAAGGCCAGAGGCCTACTACAATTCCACCAGAGTTAGGGGGAAAAACGGAAGAATGGTCAAATTAAAGGCCGACGTGACCTGATACACGACGTTTGAAGGTGTGTAAGTCATAGGAAGTTGGAAAAATAGAAGAAGGGAGTGTGTTCCAGACTTTACCGGTAGAGTACATGTAGGACAGAGAGCATAGCGGTTGAGTCTGGGGTCAGAGAGTTGGACAGAGAAAGGATGAGACTGTGTAGAAAGTCGAGTCGCACGAGCCCTTCTCAGTGGAGGAGGTATGCGACGAGAGAGAGTTCAGAAGAGCAGTGTCCATTGTAATAGCGATAGTATAGAGAGAGTGACGCAACAATTCGACGGGCAGAAAGAGATTGAAGAGTTAGTAAGAGCAGAAGTGTTGATGAGACGAAATGCCCTAGACTCCACCTTCTCTAGGAGAGCTGTATGTGTGGAACCACCCCAGATGTGCGAAGCATACTCCATACAGGGGCGAACAACACCCCTATACAGAGCAAGCAACTGGGGTGGAGTGAAGAAATGCTGAAGGCGCCTCAGAACACCTAACCTCTTAGAAGCTTGTTTAGAAAGAGAGGTAATGTGATCTTTCCATGAAAGATCACGAGAAAAGAAACACCGAGAATATTAAGAACAGATGAAGGTCTGAGTTGAGTGTTTTCGAAGAAGATATCATAGTTGTGTGGAAGATTGTGTCGAGTAGAGAGATGGAGGAATTGAGTTTTGGTGGCATTGAAAATAACCATGTTCTCTCTGCCCCAATTAGAAATACGAGATAGATCAGAGGTCAGCTGCTCCAAGGCAACCCTCCTTGCATCTAGTAACTGTTGTTGAGAGGGGCGCCTTTCAAATTGAAAAGAGTAATGAAGGGTGGAGTCATCAGCATAGGAGTGGATAGGAGATGAAGTAACAGAGAGAAGGTCATTAATGAAAAGTAGAAAAAGTGTTGGGGATAGGACAGATCCTTGAGGAACACCACTATTAATAGATTTAAAGGAAGAACGGTGGCCGTCTACAACTGCTGCTATAGAACGACCGGAAAGGAAATCAGAGAGAAGGATAGATTCCGAAAGAGGGAAGTTTAGGAAATCAAAGCTTTGTGCCAGACTCTATCGAAAGCTTTCGATATGTCTAGCGCAACAGCAAAAGATTCACCGAAATGCCGAAGAGCGGAGGACCAAGAGTCAGAGAGAAGGGAAAGGAGATCACCAGTAGAGCGTTTCTTACGAAAGCCATACTGGCGATCAGAGATAAGATTAGAAGAATTGAGATGTTTCCAAATCTTCCTGTTAAGGATAGATTCGAAAACTTTAGAAAGAACGGAGGTTAAAGAAATGGGACGATAGTTAGAGGGTTGAGAGGGTCCCCCTTCTTCGGCACAGGCTGAATGAGAGCGCACGTTTCCAGCAAGAAGGGAAGGTTGAAGTAGAAAGACATAGACGAAAAAGTTTACCAAGGCAGGGTGCAAGCTCGGAAGCACAAGTTTTGAGAACCACAGGAGGGATACCGTCAGGACCGTACGCCTTCTTAGTGTTAAGCTCAGAGAGAGCAGAAATGACGTCTTTAGAAGAAATTATAATTTTAGGTATAAATGAGTTGGAGGGGTTGAAGGAGAAGGAACAGCTCCGGAATCGTCTAAGGTTGAGTTGGAAGCAAAAGTTTGAGCGAAGAGTTCAGCTTTAGAGGAAGGCAAAACGGCAGTTGTACCGTCAGAAGATACTAGAGGAGGGAAAGAGGAAGAAGCAAAGTTAGAGTTGACATTTTTTGCAAAATGCCAGAAAGGGCGTGAGGAAGTAGAACCAGAAAGATTGTTGCATTTTAAGCGGAGAAAGGAGTTTTTAGTATTACGGAGAATAGATTTTGCACGATTCCGGGATGAAATATAAGTTGCATGAGTTTCAGGAGTTTGAAGACGACGGTAATTCCTGAAGGCAGCATCCCTGTGGCGGATAGCACGAGAACAAGCAGAGTTAAACCAAGGTTTGTTAGGTTTAGTAGAAGGGAAAGAATATGGAATGTACGCCTCCATGCCAGAGAGAATCACCTCGGTTATGCGCTCTGCACACTCAGAGGGACCCCTCCCACGGAAACAGTAATCATTCCATGGAAAATCAGAGAAGTACAACCGCAAGTCAGACCAGTTAGTGGCACCGAAATGCCAGAAACGTCTCCTCGCCGAAGGCGGGGCCGTTCTTGCGGAAGACTTGAAGAGACAGGACAAGATACAGAGATAAGAAGGTGATCGGATGAACCCAGAGGAGGAAAGAGTTTAACAGTGTAAGGAGAAGGATAAGAAGTTAGGAAAAGATCAAGTATGTTGGGATATATTATATATATATATATATATATATATATATATATATATATATATATATATATATATATATATATATATATATATATATATATATATATATATATATATATATATATATATATATATATATATATATATATATATATATATATATCCTATATACCAGGAAGGGTTTTCACCCTGTCAGTGGAACCAGCATCTTTCCCCATCTGCTTGAAGTAGTTCTCCCAGAGCAATCCAAAAGATCATTCCGCTCGCCGGTCCATGAGTCCTATCCAGACTCTTCAGGTAAGGTTTTCACCCTTTCAGTAGGACCAGCATCGTTCTCAAACCAACCTCCAAACACTCTCTCCCAGGGGTCTTCAAAAGATTGCGCTTCTCCAAGCAATGGTTCCCAATGCTGGTTCTCGAGTAGTTACAAGCCGTTGACAGAGAAATCACAAGGCCGGATGGCTAGTCCTGTCGTCCTGGCATTTAGTTCTCTTCACATCGTCAATACAGAATTAGAAAGAAAATTGTGAGTACTTTGTGATCTTGTTGCTTGAATATATATTATATATATTATATATATATATATATATATATATATATATATATATATATATATATATATATATATATATATATATATATATATATATATATATATATATATATATATATATATATATATATATATATATATATATCAAGGCCAGTCTACAAGAACTGGAAAAATAAATTCTATCAAAGAAGTAATGAAAAGTAGAAGATTGTTCAAAGTTTTGGATGGAGTGTAAGTAAGAATGAGGAGAATGGTTAAGTCTGGGGTTTGATAGCAGAGCTGGAAAGAAAGTTTCAGTTAGGCTATGAAGTTGAGTTTGAAGAGTAGAGATATTTACAAACGAATTTACTTTTAAATTAGCATAAGCAGAATCTTTAAAAGGAAACTCTAATAAATACTGTAAAATAACTGCCACTGTTTTCCAGCTACAAATTTCTTAGGAAAATGTAATATACTTTAACAATCTGCCAAATCCAACAAAGCTGGTATAAAGATTTGAAACTTTGCTACAAAAGAAATCTTTATCTCGGTTTGACTTTTCTCATTCAGACCAATCTTTCAGAATTCACAAAAATAAAGAAATCTCTTTCCTTGACAGTCCAACACACTTTTCAAAATTTATTATTTAAGTATACGAATGAAAAGGAAATTTCGTTAACTCCGTATTAAAATATTTTCTTTATTGCAAAATGTTTAAATTTACTCAAAATATAACAAAACTGAATATACTATGTTAATCTTACAGGTATGGGTAAGTACATTTCATCTAATTAATGGACGGTCTAGTAAATAAATGCAAGAAATATAAAGATAAACACGTTTTTAAATTAAATTTGTAAAGGAACATTGGAAATATGATTCAGCATTAAAGAACTTGGGCAAATGGGCTCAACTTCGAATCTATGATAAAAATTATAATGGGAAATTTTTAATATATTTAGAAAATCAAAAAATGATATTTTATTATATATATATATATATATATATATATATATATATATATATATATATATATATATATATATATATATATATATATATATATATATATATATATATATATATATATATATATATATATATATATATATATATATATATATATATATATATATATATATATATATATATATATATATATATATATATATATATATATATATATATATATATATATATATAGAATCAAAGATCTACACATCGATTATACAAATTTTGCCTGAACATTTCTATTGGATTAAACTTTTATTTTTCATTTCCTTCATAAAAAAAATATTTTAACAAATTTTCATCCCAACTGAATTAAATATCACAGTAAACTAAATAAATTAAAAAGTTTAAATATTTTCAATATATATAAATAACGTCTTATAAAATACAGTAACAAATGTCTTATTAAAATATTCCAATCACAAAAATAAATTATGTTCCTAACTATAATCGTGCTGAACTATAATTATCTTTAAACCAATCAACAGTGTCTTTAATTGCTTTCTCTAAAGGAGTAAATTCAAATGATTGGCAAGTACTTTCGAAGCTTGGCATTATTTGCAGTTTTCTTATATTGACCGTCTGCTTTATCAGAGTCGAAAATAACTTCTCCTTCGAATTTGAAGGCTTTTACGATCATTTCTGCAAGTTCTTTGATAGATACTTCATCTTTTTCATCAACTGCAAAAAGTTAAAAGATTCTTTGCGGTTCAACAAATTATGTTTGCCTATTAATCACTTTATTCATTTTTAAAATTTTCACTACTGTTTAATAACATATATTTAAAAAAAAAAAAAAAAAATTACCTGAGAGAATGATGGGGTCAATCTCTTCATATTCTCTTACAACCCAGACAAAAAGTCGAGCTAAGTCAAGTGAATAAATAAACTGTCGAAGAGGTTTTCCTGATCCCCAGACAACAAAAGGAGTTTTATCCCTCTCTGCATTAAATATCTTAAAAAGAAAAATATTGGTTACTATTAACTACTGCAAATCAGAAAGCAAAATTTTTTTGAAGAGAATCAGAATTGAAGAAGAGATAAGTGAATTCAAGTATGTTGGAGTAAACATTAAGCAGCAAAACAACACAATTTGGATGGATCGAAGAAATTATATAAAAAGTATTAAATGCATTGATATGAAAAGATTTAGAGAGGAATTGTGAATTAAATTGTAAAGAATTGACAATGTAGAGCAATGTTGGATAGAATTGGTTGGCCCAACATAAGAGACCGGAAATTGCGATCGAAGTAAGTGTAAGCAGTAAGAAATTTAAAAAGGGAATTACACGTGATATGAGAGGTTTGATTAAGATGATAAAGATGGAAAAAAAGACACAAGAGTAGCTTTAAATAAGCTAAGAAATAACAAACTAAAGATGGAATTTTATTTAGTTGCGTCGTTATTAGCAAAATAGAAAATAGGAACTCTCAGATAGGGTACGTCATTAGTTTAAAAGATGATGAACAAAACAGGAATTTCTTATTGTGTTAATCGAAAGTGGCGAAATCTACTAAGAAGGAGGCATTAAGTTTAGGAGTAGCAGCATAAAATGTTATATATCTGAAGAGTATATAGACAATTAACTGGGTTTAGAAATATCTCTTAATATCAAGACAAATAGTAGGACTTTAGAACGAGCAATAAAATCAAATATAGGAATATTGTGCAGAAAGTTAAAAATTGATATACCAGCCATAAAGGAGATGAGGGAGAGATGAAAATTAAGATAGAATGGATAAACAACTGAAGAACAAATTGCAGATGTAGTAACATAAAAAAGAGGAACGTATAATAAAGAGTAAGTATATTAGGGTATATTTCAGGCAGAAATGAGGAGAGAAAGAGAAAGGTATAAGATTGAATTACTGAATTCTTTCTTATCTCTCAGAGCTGGTGGAAGAGAGAAGAGTGTAGTATATGGCAGAGGAGTTTTGAAGATTTTAAAACACATAAGTGTGTGTGTATGAATTTTCATATATACATATATGTGTATAGAATATGTTTTATTTGCAGGATACAAAAGCCCTTAAAATTAGTAAGTTAAATTAAAGAACGTTGCTAACTTTAAATATTTATTCTAACATTAATTAACATATTAAGTAAATGTCATAGTAAGTGGGTAATTATACGAAGCTAAAACTGTTGTTGTATGCATAGTAGTAAGAGGGTATATGTTGTTTATAAGCTTACTGTTAGCAATTTGCTACAGTATATTGAATCTAATAATAAATTAATAAGAGAATCAAATATTGATAACCGTCAACAAGATCTCTAAAATACCATCGTCAGTACAGAATTAGAAAGGAAATTGTGAGTACTTTGTGATCTTGTTGCTTGAATTAAATTTAATCATATATATATATATATATATATATATATATATATATATATATATATATATATATATATATATATATATATATATATATATATATATATATATATATATATATATATATATAGTATAATAGAAATGTTCTTAGGGAACCTAATTTTAAATATAAATAAACTTGCAAAGAAAACTGCGAAAATTCATTTTAAAGCAAACGTTTCGTATTTATTACAATACATCTTCAGTGCTGAAAATAGAATGAACAAAATTACGAAAAACATCGAATTTTTTTTTTTTTTTTTTTTTTTAAATATATTTTTTTTTTTTTTTTTATTAATTAATGAAAATATGTGAAGCCCAAAAATTTTAAAAATAGTAGTTTTAAATATAAAAGAAATGTTAACAAAAATAGAAAAGCATATAAACGAGGGATGAAAAAATAGACAAGACAAAAAGAGAATAGAAAACAGAATGAAAGACAGATCAAGCAATTAGAAGTGAGAGCGAGGAATTCTGGGTATGAAGATGCGAGCCTTCAAACACATGGGTATCTCCTTTCGTACTAATCTTCCTATTTCCCATCCGGAATATTCAGCTATCAGAGATCACTCGAATCTCACCAAACATCCTATATCTCTCCAGAACTTTTCTATCCTCCAAAATGCTTCAAATGACGAAGATTTAAAAATTTTGGAATCTTTATACATAAAAACAATCAATCCTTGGTTACCATAGAGAAGTTTTCGATAGTATACTTGTTTGTTTAAGCTGATGAAAAATTATTTGGTTCATGACTCAGTTATGTAGCATATGTTGAAAGCTTTCACGTCTTTTGGCTATTTGTCTTTGGTAATAGTATAAATATGGCTTCGCGGTCATAGATATATTTTGTTATATTTGTGAACGTTACATAGATGTGAACGTTACATAGATGTAAAGCAAAGACAAACTGTTACAGGTTTGTTAAGCATGCATACTATGAGTATTTCGGTGTTCAGTTAGGTGATCAAGATAGAGCATAGGCACCTCATACAGTATGGAGAACGTTTGTTGAGGCGTTAGGACTTTGGAGTAAAGGTAAGAAACCCTCCATGACCTTTAGAATTCTAATGGTTTGGAGAGAATCCTACGATGACTATATTTCGGTTTGACAAATGTACGCATATATATATATATATATATATATATATATATATATATATATATATATATATATATATATATATATATATATATATATATATATATATATATATATATATATATATATATATATATATATATACAATTTTATAACTGCTAATGATGTTATAATTTCGAGGAATCGAACCCGGGCCCCAAAAGATGGAAGTCCGTTGTGTTGACCACTACTCCACCGATGGTACAAAAGGAAATAATCCAGAACTTCTACTGACATTTCTCGCCTAGTGAAAAGTCCCTTCAATATTTCCCCGACCACAACTTGGGCGTAGCGTCAACATGGACCAGGTTCTATCCTGAATATAAACCGCAGTGCAAATGTTATAATTTTGATAACCACTATGATAAACCGTGGAATCATGATTTACAATTTTATAACTGCTAATGATGTTATAATTTCAAGGAATCGAACCCGGGCCCCAAAAGATGGAAGTCCGTTGTGTTGACCACTACTCCACCGATGGTACAAAAGGAAATAATCCAGAACTTCTACTGACATTTCTCGCCTAGTGAAAAGTCCCTTCAATATTTCCCCGACCACAACTTGGGCGTAGCGTCAACATGGACCAGGTTCTATCCTGAATATAAACCGCAGTGCAAATGTTATAATTTTGATAACCACTATGATAAACCGTGGAATCATGATTTACAATTTTATAACTTCCATCTTTTGGGGCCCGGGTTCGATTCCTCGAAATTATAACATCATTAGCAGTTATAAAATTGTAAATCATGATTCCACGGTTTATCATAGTGGTTATCAAAATTATAACATTTGCACTGCGGTTTATACTCAAGGATAGAACCTGGTCCATGTTGACGCTACGCCCAAGTTGTGATCGGGGAAATATTGAAGGGACTTTTCACTAGGCGAGAAATGTCAGTAGAAGTTCTGGATTATTTCCTTTTGAACCATCAGTGGAGTAGTGGTCAACACAACGGACTTCCATCTTTTGGGCCCGGGTTCGATTCCTCGAAATTATAACATCATTAGCAGTTATAAAAATTTATAAATAATGATTCCACGGTTTATTTATCATAGTGGTTATCAAAATTATAACATTTGCACTGCGGTTTATATTCAGGATAGAACCTGGTCCATGTTGACGCTACGCCCAAGTTGTGGTCGGGGAAATATTGAAGGGACTTTTCACTAGGCGAGAAATGTCAGTAGAAGTTCTGGATTATTTCCTTTTGTACCATCGGTGGAGTAGTGGTCAACACAACGGACTTCCATCTTTTGGGGCCCGGGTTCGATTCCTCGAAATTATAACATCATTAGCAGTTATAAAATTGTAAATCATGATTCCACGGTTTATCATAGTGGTTATCAAAATTATAAAATTTGCACTGCGGTTTATACTCAGGATAGAACCTGGTCCATGTTGACGCTACGCCCAAGTTGTGGTCGGGGAAATATTGAAGGGACTTTTCACTAGGCGAGAAATGTCAGTAGAAGTTCTGGATTATTTCCTTTTGAACCATCGGTGGAGTAGTGGTCAACACAACGGACTTCCATCTTTTGGGGCCCGGGTTCGATTCCTCGAAATTATAACATCATTAGCAGTTATAAAATTGTAAATAATGATTCCACGGTTTATCATAGTGGTTATCAAAATTATATATATAATATATATATATATATATATATATATATATATATATATATATATATATATATATATATATATATATATATATATATATATATATATATATATATATATATATATATATATATCCGCAAGTCTTGATTTCTACAATGACAAAATGCGAATTAGAGGCATGAAGTGTTATAAAGTGTTATTGAGAGATTCCTCGGGAATACAAAAGATGTAAATTAAAAAACATTGGTAAAAATATGCTTGAAAAATGAAAGTTTTTTTTATTTTTTTTTTTTTTGGCCCCATGAGTATTAAATTACATTTCTTACACTCGCATTTAGAGTATTTTCCTGCAAATTTTGGAGTCGTTTCCGAGGAGCAAAGTTCCATCAAGATATAAAAGATGTGGAACAAAGGTATCAAGCCAGATGGAATGCAAACATGGTTGCTGACTACTGTTGGATGTTAAAAAGGGAAAGATGATCCAACGACGGTTCAAGTATATACAGAATAAAACGAAATTTCAATCCTAATTGGTAAGTTTATTAATATTGTAAACAAAATGTCGTATTTTTTATAAAGAAAAATTTTGCGATATATACTATATGTGTAATAATATGTTGAAAAGATATGTAGTATTTTGCTACAATCAATGTTCCAGTTATTTAACAACACAACTTTATCATTGTTGTTAAACATATTTAATGTTGAATACATTCGTGCAATTTGCGCCCAATCCTTACGTGATACGAGCAAATTAATAAAATTTTGGAAATCAACAGAGAATATACCTATAGGAACATAAATTCTTTCAAAAAAATTTTTTTTTTTTTTATAAAAATATGCATAGTATATATATATATATATATATATATATATATATATATATATATATATATATATATATATATATATATATATATATATATATATATATATATATATATATATATATATATATATATATATATATATATATATATATATCGACCATGAAGTGCAATATATCATTACGACAATCTGCAAATAAATCAATGTCATTAAGAATGAAAATTAAAATACGGTTGTAAGAGAGCATTATTAAAAGATTCAAATTTAAAAGGAGAAAATGTATGCCAATGCCAACCTTATGAATCATGCCAGGTATTACGTGTCCATCGTCAATATTGAAGTTATCATGAGGTCCAAATATGTTTGTTGGAATGACCGATGTGAAATGACAGTCATATTGTTCATGGTACAAATGGTTGGCAACGTCGAGCATTCTTTTTGCATAACTGTAACCAATATTAGAGGAATGAGGAGGTCCATTATGAACCTAAAAAAAAAAAAAAATGACAAATAAACTATAAGTTGGTTGTTTACAATTATGTAAATTTATAAGACAATAAGAAATGACAAAACACTATTTAACAAACATCATAGAACAAACAAAAGATAACTATGCTAGGATTTTATATATATATATATATATATATATATATATATATATATATATATATATATATATATATATATATATATATATATATATATATATATATATATATATATATATATATATATATATATGAAGGCTGGCTGATAAAAACTGCAGTGTCTCTAACAGTAGAGGTAGAAACCATACATAGGTAAATATTAATGCTCGAATATGCATTCGGTAATTCACTGCGTGACATCATGGAAGAATGGTGCTCAGAAATAATTAATATGTAAGAGTTCAAGTATAAAACCGAAATCAGTTATAGCAACTTTGGCTCCAGAAGGATATGAGGCGATCGAAATTAATAGACGTATGAATTGTTAATGGTAATGATTTTATAAATGTTGTTAAAAATATCCGTTTGACATGCCATTACGTGCTGTAGAGAAAGATGAATGTCTGATGAGTAATACTGACATCAATGAAATAAATAGAGTTGATTTAATGATTCAAGAAATTCAAACAAAAGAGATCGCTCTGAAACTAGAAATTAGACAATACAAGAGTGCAGAACATCAGCGAGAAGCTAAACTAAAGAATAATTCGTGGCAGGTGTATCGCTGGCAACAGGGATGCCATAAAAGAACAGCGGTAAAATGTTTTCAACAACCCGACCAATTTCGTAGTGAGATGACTGATTTCTTACAAGAGTTTAATCTGAATTCATTATGAATTTAAAAACATATGACAAGCTAAGGAATATTATCATTTAGGTTCTCTAAGTGATGAAATTCAAAATAACTTGATCAGCAAAGAAAATCGTACATTTTTTGATGCAACAGTTGTCACTCTCAAAGAATTTCTGATACAGGGAATGACAATAAATTATATAGACTCTATTGCGATACCTTACAAACTCGCAAAACAATGCATTCATAAAGTAGAGCCTGGAAAGAGAATATATTTATTTGCAACACAACAATGCAAGGCCCCAGTCATCAAGCTGCGGAAAAGGTGCGAAGGCTGAAATTCAAAGATACTACCCAGATCTTGTCCCATCAGACTTCTGGTTGTTTAAAATATTGAAAGAGGTGTTAAAAGGCCAACATTTTTCATCTGATGACAAAAGTCTAAAGGCTGTCTGATTAAGAAAGTGGATCAGAAGCAAACATAAAAATTTCATGAAAAGGATGAAAAAATGGAATGATCATTTAAAAAAAAAAAAAGCAATAATTGTTAATAATGCTTAATAAAAATGAACATGAAAAGAGCAATAAGTTTCTTTACTTTGATAGCAGTTTCATAATTATCATTTGTAGGCTTGGAGAATTATTTACTAATCAGCTCTCATATATATATATATATATATATATATATATATATATATATATATATATATATATATATATATATATATATATATATATATATATATATATATATATATATATATATATATATATATATATATATATATATATATATATATATATATCATACCATTGTTTCATCAATTGGGTATGTAGTTTTATCTGGAAAAATACAAGTAGACAAACATGAAACTAATTTCTTCACTTTAAATTCTTTACTCATTTCTAAGATATTGTCATTCATAGACATATTATTTCTCTGAAAAAGAAAAAAAGAAAATGAATATTTTTTTTCCTGCCTACAATGGCAATACTTATTATTTTCAATCTTCTCAAACATTATTATTAAATTAACTGGGATCACTGACTTCCAAAGATTAATACAGCATTACAACTATCACAAAATTGATTCATTTAAACCTTATTCCCCATGCCTAAGAGTATAGCGATCAGTTCGCGTGATGAAAGTCCGGAGTTCGATCCCTAATACAGATCCTAGAAAAGCTTTAAAGAAACAATTTTAAAAGGGAGATTTCTTAACAAAAAAAAGTCATTCCGTTAGCATATCGACGATATACAAAAACCAAAATATTAAAATGTAAAGACTGATTTGTGATTTACAAAGGTCATAATAAATCTATTCATACCATGCTCACACGAAAGAGAAACCTCAAGGGAGTTACAAAAAAGTAATTAGACAATATGCTTTAAGCTTCTACCTCACAATCATGTTGTATAAAGAAGGCAATGTGAAACAAATCCGAATCCTACTTGTCATTCTCCTTCTAATCCATAATTTTGTACTAGTTTTGATATTGGTTTTCTGTATTAAAGAAAATAATGACTAAGTGATTTGCACATAAATCTGTCATCACATTCATTTTGTGTAAACGGTTTTCTAAGGGCTTGCAAACAAACAAGATTGTTGCTGCAATGTCTTTCAGAAGAAGACCAATTACACTTTAAACAAATTTGCTATCAACCTAATGAAATATGAGATTTCAGTAATATGATTCACATGTACTTGACTTCCAAAAGACAAGCACAATATGGATTTCACTTGGAAAACATACATTGTCAATATAAAGGAAAGAACAAGGGATATTTGATGCTATAGGTTGCATTAATTTGTCGGGAGAATGCTGGAAGGTGTCAGCGGCACCTTCTCTCATTGCAGGAGACAAAATGATGATCCAACAATTTAGGTAAAAGAACTACAACTCCTTATTTACAATGAAAGGTACCTTTATCTAAGGTAGTAAAGAGTGGAACCTTTGAAAGCTTACCAGTAGTTTCCTAATATTAAAGTGCTTCAAAAAGGATGATATATTGGACCATACACCTTTCATCTCACTCTATTTCAACATCATACCTCAGAAAACATTTATTAGACAGTGTAAACCTTACAACAACTACAAGAGACTGATATCTTACAATTTTTTTTTTTTTTCGTAAAAACTTTGTTGAAGTTATTGCTCACTTTCTAAGCTTACAATCAAAACATTTAAGAAAAAAAGTTATTAGAACTTTTGTGGTAACACTTCACATTTCCATTTATAGAAGAATGATCAATTTTAAAATTACATTTGTGATTGTGTTGCTAAGTGATGATGATTTTTTTTTTTTTTTAAATATTAAGCTCTGTGAAAACAGGTCATTAACTTTTTAAGGAAGATGCAATTTGTCACGATAAAAAAAAGTATAATTGTTTTATGCAACTTTGTGCCAAAAGAAATGACTATTAACTGTTTGCAAAACAATGTCATTGTTGGCAGGAACTGAGTAGTCTGGGGATTCTTGATATATAATTCTAACAACCAGCGGTGGGCATAGTTACTCAAAAAATTAATTACCATTACTCCGTTACTCGGAAAAAGTAACTCACGTTCCGTTACTCCGTTACTTTTAGCTTTTAGCTATGACATTAATTACGGTATCTTAGTTAATTTATAAATATGTGTATATTAAATTTTCAACATTATCATTATTATTAAAAAAATTTTACTAATAAATTTTTAATAATTATTACATAAAAAATAAATAATTAGACACAAATTACAAATTACAATATTTATTTATATATTCGTTTTTGGCATTCCTTTAAACAGATTTTTTAGTTTGACCAGGGTGGTCAATTGACTATTCAAAAAAAGTCGAACGGATGGAAAATAACAAAAGTTATTTGATACGCTAAATGTTAACGCTAAAAAGTAACGGATGGAAAATAACAAAAGTTATTTGATACGCTAAATGAAATAAGTAACGAGTCCGTTACCCAAAATACTAGTTCCGTTAGTAACGGATCGGTGCCCACCTCTGCTCACAACTACCAAATAAATATTATACTAACATGGTCTTGTAAGATAAAGTTAACATTTACAACGAAACATAGCTTATATAACATTTCTGAATTTTAGGAGTAAATTACTTCTCTTTTAGACATTTTCAAGGTCCTGGAAGACAGTAATAATTCCAACTTGCTGGGACGAACATTTTTCTCTCTTAATTGTAAAGTACAACATTTCTGATCACAGTTTAAACACACTAATAAACGTTCAAGTTATAAAGAGAATGATTTTAAACATTCTAGAAAGCATCACTTCAATATTATTCATTTAAAGTTAAATCCCTGTGAATGGGATGAATGTACCAAAGCCGTGAAAAGTTTGAAACAACCTGACTGTCTTAAGGTACAAGAGTGCTTAAAACCAAAAGTCACTTACGCAGTAATATAGAACTATTGGAACAACAGAAAATAAGGATGAGATACATTACTTTATGTTTCCACACATTTTTACAAGCCCATATTTCAAAGACTCAATATGATGATGATAAAGACTGTAATGTGTCTTGAAATATTATCAACGTTTTCTTTGTCCAATAATCCTATATATCATCTCAACTGCTTCATTTTAATAATAAAATATTTATATTTTCACATCCAATAATGAATATAAATATTCTGCTGCTTCCAGCAGAGACAACATAAGTTGCTGTAAAGAAATATTTTACAAAAAGTTTTAAGATAATTTTAACAAACATTGAAAGTAAAAAGATACAGGAAACACAAAGTGAAAACTAGGAGTGCATACAATACCCTAATATAGGCTTCATTGTTAATGTTTTGGGGTGTTCGAACAAAAAATATACTATTTTATGAAAAAGATACTTTAATAGCCTGATACTGAAATTAATAATTCAAAATTTGGAAACAGTGGAAACTAAGCAACAATAAAGGTATATCTTTCACCTAAGAGCAAACAAAATAATTTAACAATCTCTAAATTACTCAACTTCGATGTTATTGCAAAATATAAAACAATTTCATAAAATAAAAATATTTCAACACCTTAAATTCTTAAATATTACTAAAAATTAGGATAAATTTGTTTCCAAAGATTAAATCAAATTAAATTTAATTAAAATAATTAATATATTTTTTATTTTTATAATTAATAATTTTTTTTTTAACATTTAAATTTTAAGCATTAAAAAGTTAACATTGTTTAGTTAAAAATAAATATGGCACTGCAATGTCAAAAATAGTAATATATACAGTTTTATCGAGATATTTCAAGTACTATATTAATATAATATTAAGTAATTATGTTAAAAAAACAAATACTAATAGAATCTTTAGAGCATCGATGAAAAAGTTAACTATATGGTAAGTGCAATTATTATTATTAATTTTTTTTTTAACTATGACTATTAAACCAAGGAGTTTATATTACTAAAATGTTTCATTTAATAAAGATTACAGAAATGATAATCACTTACGTAAAAATCACAGTTATACTTCATATTTCTGAATAATCCTCCAACCATCGCTGCTAAATGAACTACATGTGTAGGTTGATATTTTGCAAAAATTGCTCTTGTTTGATCAGAATTTCTATAAGCATAAAATAAAAGAAAGGCAAAAGTTAATGAGTATGAAACAATGAATAAAATTTATTTTAAATCCAATCTCTCTGTATATAATTGAAAAAACTTCTGTACTTCAAAGGAAAAGTACAATTATTATTAACTTCAAATTTAGTAAGAATTTCTTAACTATTTGATCTATATAAAATTCGAATGTGTATTAATCATTAACCTTTCTAAAAGGTAATCTGTAAAGATAAGAAAGAAAAAAATGAAATAATTATTTTATGCAGGACTGGTAAATTTGATTGCTTTGGAGACATTTGCTCTTAAAGAAAAAATATAATAATATTGAAAGCATTGACACTCTTCTTGATAATATTGTGATCAATATTGGCAAAAAAAAAAAAAAAAAAAAAAAAAAAAAAAAAAAAAAAAGTAGCTTGGTAGTAAAACTAGGAAGAATTACTGAAAAAAAACTGCATACTATTAGTTGAGAACTATATCAAAATGAACTTCCATATTAGCTCTTTAAAATAAAAATAGAAAAAATATGACAAAATAACAACTGGACCAAGAACTTTCAGTGAACCATTTGGGCAATGATGTACAGAGAATGTCCATGAAAAACAACCTTTGGTGCAGTTGGAAGCTATAGAAACTTAAATCACAGATGGAAACATAACAGCAGTATAGAAAGATTTTAATTTCAATTATATACTTTTTTTTTAGT
>SEYY01000541.1:176977-179495 GCA_009176605.1 Armadillidium nasatum
AGGAACAGAAACACCTTATACTTTAGCAATTTAAAAGAAGTTCACCAACTGTTCAAGTAAAAAAATTCAGATATTAAGCTTAGTTTCTCAAAGTTTGCTGATCTTAGACCAAGTGTGTTCTAGCAGGTGCAAGTGATACACACAGTGTATGTGTATGTACAATACATCAAAATGTGAAACTTATGGTTGATGGTCAATAATATGAGGACAAGCAGAGTTAAACCAAGGTTTGTGAAGCTTAGTAGAAGTGAAAGACTATAGAATATACATCTTCGTGCTAAAGAGAATCACTTCGGTAATGCATTCTGTACACTCTGAAGGACCCCTCCCATGAAAATGCTAATCATACCATAGGAAATCAATGAAGTTTGACTGCAAATCTGACCAGCTTGCGCACTAAAATGTCACAAATATTCCCTTGAAAAGAATAGATAGAAAAGGATACAGAGATAATGTGATTGGAAGAACTCGGAGGATAGAGTTTGACAGGATAAGGAGAAGGATTAAAAGTTTAAAAAAGATCTAGAATATTGGGTTTATCTCTAATGTGATCAGGGATACAATTAGGGAGCTGCACCAACTGCTCAAGGTCATTTAAGATAGAGAATTGGAGGGCATATTCACTGACTGTATCATGAGAACTAGAAGAAAGCAATTGTTGATGGTGAAAACAGAAATCACCTAATATGATGATTTATGAGAAAGAAGAGAGAATGTGCTCTATTTTAAAATTTAGACAGTCAAAGAATATAAGATAGTCAGTAGAATTAGGAGATAAATAAATAGAACAAATGAATAGTAAGAGAGAGCTTAAGATACAATTAACATTCCATTTCTTTAACCTCTGTTCTTTCTAAAGTTTTTGAATATATCCTTAATAGGAAGATTTGGAAACATCTCAGTTTTTCAAATCTTATCTCTGATTGGCAATACAGCTTTCATAAAATATAGTCTCTACTAATGATCTTTCCCTTCTCCTTTCTCTTATGATTGTAGGTTCTCCACTCTTTGGTACTTTAGTTCATCTTTTGTTGTCGCACTGGACATATCAAAAACCTTCAATAGTCTGGCACAATGCTTTGATTTCTTAATTTCCCTCTTTCAGAATCTTTCTCTCTGATTTCCCTTATAGTCATTCTTTAGTAGTTATTAAAAATAGTCACTTCATCCTTTAAGTCTATTAATAGTAGTGTTCCTCAACATGGTTAATTAGGAAAAAATTGTTGAACTTTTTCCTCTGGAAAAAGTAGGAAAAATAGGGAAAAAACCTTAATGATAAAAGTAGAGCAACATTTACTTAAATTTTTGTACTACTATTATTACACTTATTAGTTTACTTCTAGTCTGCTGCATTGAATTATAGATAATATAAAATTAATATATATTGATACAAGTAATAAAAGTCAAATATCCCTATATTTCAATTAGTATATCATAGCTATAATTTTATATCTATATAGTATGATGAGATACTATACAATTAATAATTTAATTAATTAAATGATTATATATATAATATAACCTACTTTATAGACAAATATAAAGATATATACCGTATAGTAGGTGTAATATAAATATCTAAGACTTTGTTAGCACTAAAGTTACCTATAGTAAATATACCCTAGATAATATGAGTATGTCTATATGACAATCTGGATAAAATTTTTAAAGTTATATTTATATAGAGATATAATCTTAATAAATACATAATATAAATAAGTACATGAATCAAATAGTGAAATCATAAAAATAAATAGTGTTTTACCTCACTTAATATATTTTAATACATGCAGAAACAGATGTTAATATAAGTGAAAATACGTGAAGATTCATATATTATGTATTATATATAATATTATATATTACCTTATACTATGAGTTTGTATATAGACTCTTACTCATGTTAACATACATGGAAGAGTTTTTAATACCAAAATTTTAAATTCAACTGCAAAGTTGTAAAGTATTTAATATACGGCGGTAAAAATAATATAACATATATAAATAATAGTAAATATAATTAATATATATTTATATATTATATTATTATATATATATATATCTATATATTTATATATATACCATTATATGTATATATAATAATAGTATATAATATATATGTATATTGATTCGTTTCATTTACAAATACGTAAAATTATAGTCGAAAGTAAGATGGGAAAATAAGAAAAATATTCCCTGGATTTAGTTAATAGAACCTTTCAATTTATATAAATTTAAAATCAATTTAAGTAAGTTTTCTTCGGGGGAAAAAAATATAACCCTAATATTTAGGGTGATTTTGTCGCATAAATTTCTCTCTTAACGCAATGTTGTAACAGATTTATCGGGTGAGCCACGATATTGGAGTCCATTTTTTCTTCGTATATTTTGGTAAAGCGAAATTGCCGAAAATTGTCGAATTTCTTTGAGTAAAATTGAATTTGTCAAATATTGTCGAATTTGTGGAATTATATCGATGTTGTCAAATGCTATCCAATATCAATGCTATCAAATATTG
>SEYY01000542.1:0-2500 GCA_009176605.1 Armadillidium nasatum
TTTTATAGGAATTTGAACATTCTGAACGTAACATTTACGTTGAAACTGGAATGCAAAGTTCCGTAGCCAAGGCCGGAGCCGGATCCGGAGCTTAAGCAAATCACAAATAGATCATGAGGAGGCCGGAGCCGGATCCGGAGCTTAAACAAATTACAAATAGATCATGAGGAGGAGCCGAATATTTGAAAATGTTTTAGCCGGATATTTGAAAATGATGGAGCGGACTCAGAGTTAAGTCTGGAAAAAATAAATAAAAATGAAAAAAATGCCAACAGCTCCGGTTTTTTTCCAAACCTCTGTTGTTTCTGTGTTAATTCATATTTAAAAAATAACGAAAATGCATCACAGACTTTTATCAAAATTTGCTAATTTTAAGCAGTGAAAACAGAAAGTAGGCTAAATTCCTTTCTTTTGATTTGTCATATTTAAATAGGCTTTCTCTATGTTAGTGTGTACTTGTAGGCTACATTCCTTTCTTTTGAATTCTCATATTTAAACAGGCTTTCTCTATTCAAGTACTGGTAGGCTACATTCCTCTCTTTTGATTTGCCTATTTAAATAGGCTTTCTCTATTCTAGTGTGCACATGTTTGAATATTTTTGTGTTATTTGTTGTTGAAAAATTAGTGAAGATTTAGTAAATTCATTTATTATATACATCTTTTTTGGAATTGCATTCTAATTAAGCTAAAACCTAATACAAGGATCTTTGTTAAGATTTTTTTAGATTATCATTTTCTAATTTAGTGTCATTCACTTGTAAATTGTAAAATACTGCAAATGAATTTAAGTTTCAATCCTAAAAACTATTAATATTCCAAAATGGACTCTTTTTGAAAATCTACGAATACTATTTAAGTATGGGATAATTAATACTACTGTGATAATACTATCAGTTTTGAAAATTATTAGTAATTATGGCTTATGTATTTCTTTACCAGACTATAATAAGTTACCATTAATTTATTCTAATAAAAACTTATACAATTAAAGTTTATGCAAAACTTTTTTTGGTAGTACCACAAATACTTTTAACAAACAGAAAGGCAGACAGACAGACAGTTTGTATTATATTTATATATATATATATATATATATATATATATATATATATATATATATATATATATATATATATATATATATATATATATATATATATATATATATATATATAAATCAATGACCATCTTTTAAATATAAATATCCGTAGAAGACTTCGCTTCAGTTGCTCAATGATTCGGAAAAATGAATTAATGCTAACTAAAAAGACAAATATTTATAGGTTAAATGTACTGTGCATTGATATTATATACTCATATATATATATATATATAATATATATAATAATATATATTATATATATATATATATATAATATATATGCTATATATATATATATGCAGCAAAATAATATATAGGTATGGAATGAAATTGAATAATAGTTCTACCTTCTACCTGTCAGAAGTTGTGATGTAGGTTGCTACTTTCCAAATTTAAATAAACGAGAAACTCACTAGTGACGTCATCCCATTTTCTACGTTCCCCTAAGAAAGTTGCTAAATTTAAGTCGATTGACGATGATCATCACTGGAGCTGGTGGGTTCAATTTTATTACAAATCTATATTATGATTTAGATAAAGGAATAAAAATTTAGTTTCTAAGTTTGCTGATGTCACAAAGCAGGTCTATCTGTTAAAAGTACTGAGGGATGTATTAAGGTTTCGACTTAATTTTTTAAAGAAAGCTTCTTATAGTTATTCAGAAAGGTGGCAGTTAATTTTAATAACGAGAGTTATTCTAATAGAAATTTTAATTACGAAGTAGATCATGAATGGTTTGAATCGGTGTCGTGTCAATCGTGTCAATAATTAACCTATTGACAATTTGAATCTAAGCCGAGGCATTCAAAATAAATGTCAGTCTTATGTCATATCGATTGGGAGACTGGGAAAGTCACTGTAAGTACATTGATTTTCTAATTGTATGATGAATTCTAATTCAGAATTAGACTGAAATTTTTTTAACATTTACAAGTAACAACTAAATTAAAATGTAAACCAATTTCTTTATTTAGTTGTTAACTTGTAAATGTTAAAAAAATTTCTTGTTGTTGTTAAGATAGATAATTAATAAATTGATTAATTAAGAGGCAGAATTGACAAATATATTTAATGCATAGTAATTTCTTCAGTATTCACAGCTGAAGAAGTTGAAGATGATTACGAGACTGATAATCATATTTTTAGAAAATCTTTCATCCTTTCAAACTGTGATGGAAGAAATTATAAGAATATAGATCATATATTGACTACAATAAATATGCTTGTCTATTTAAGTGTTTTTCCGGAAAAATCTCGTTATTTTACATATTTGAAATTAATTGAAAGTTAATTTTATCATCACATTAGTTGCAGGTACGAATGGAGTCAACCTGGAAAAATTTGCTGGCTCAACTTAACCCAAATTTTTCAACCAGTTCATTCTCCACACAATTCAA
>SEYY01000542.1:7500-27500 GCA_009176605.1 Armadillidium nasatum
TTACAAAGTTTGTAGGAAAAAATTACTTAAACAAGTTTTAAATTTGATACCAAGAAAATGAAATTTGGTTATAAGGTAAGATTGTATTTTTTTTTTATGCAGGTAGTATTAAATATTTTTAAAACTTTTTAATAATGAATTTGAGTTTATTTGTATTTTGTCTGTATTTGTATCTTAACATTACCATATATCATATTGAAGAAGTTATGAATTCAGTATTTATCATTATAAATTACCGAAATTGACTACGTCTTTTTTTTTTTTTTTTCCTTTTTAGTTTTCAAATTTGTTAGGAACCGTTTATAGGAGTGGAGACATCTTATTTACAAAAGATGGAAATACATTAATCTGCCCTGTTGGAAATAAAATTTCATTGTATGATCTGAAGAACAACAAAGCAATAACATTACCAATTGAAGCCAGATTCAATTATAGAAGCCTTGCTTTGTCTCCAAATGGTTGTATACTGATTGCAGCTCAGGGAGGTTGGTCACATTTTGTCTTGTCTTTACAATATTTTGAAATCTGTTTGTATATTTTTGACTTTCCAAACGCTTTGATTGGTATTATAAGTCATAAGTAAAGATTATGTATTGATATTCTGTCAATAATTTCATAATAATAATTTTAAATTTTTGTTAATATTGATTTTAGATTTTTAAAAAAAAATGATGAATGGAATCTTTGTATAAAATTATTATTTTTACAATACTTTTACTTGATTTAAAACTTGATAGCTATCAAATGGTCTTTAGTTCCTGTTGCCATAACCTGATAATACTTATATATATATATATATATATATATATATATATATATATATATATATATATATATATATATATATATATATATATATATATATATATATATATATATATATATATATATATATATATATATAGAAATTTTTTTTTTTTTTCTTTCTGCAGATGGAGAACTTCATTTCATTAACCTTATGTTTAAAAACATTATTTACCGCAAGAGACTTAAAGGAAAAGTAAAAAACATTACTTTTAGTCCTTGTGGGAAGTATTTTGCACTTTCTGTGGGAAATAATGGTAAGAAATTATTATTATTATTATTATTATTATTATTAATATGTAAATGGACAGTTTCATGTCGTCTCTGTAGACATATATATAGGGATGGGTAAACTGGGCAGTTAGTTGGCCAGGGTTGCAGATCTAAGAGCCAGTAAATTACTGATCAAGAGATTTTGAATGAGGTATGGAATATGCAAATTGTAGATCTTTTAGGAAGAAACTTCTCAAGTTGAAAATTGATTAAGTGGGGCTGCTGTAGTTATAAAAATGACACATACTAGGGGTGTACTGGAACTGAAATTTTCCTTTAACTATAAAGAAAAACAAAAACAAAATTTTATTTTTTTTTTAATTTTAATATATATATATATATATATATATATATATATATATATATATATATATATATATATATATATATATATATATATATATATATATATATATATATATATATATATATATATATATATATATATATATATATATATATATATATATATATATATATATATATATATATATATATATATATATATATATATATATATATATATATATATATATATATATATATATATATATATATATATATATATATATATATATATATATATATAAGGAGAGGTAGACGTTAATATAGGCGATGAAGTTGGACATAGAATAAGAAAAGGGGAGAAGATGTTTGGTGGTTTAAGGTATATTTGGAATAGAGGAAGGTTATCAAAGGAGGTGAAGGTGAGAATTCTTGAGGAACGTTGTATACCAGCGGTTATGTATGGAAGCGAAGTATGGAGGTTAAATGCAAGGAAGAGAAAAAAAAAATAAATTTTTGATATGAAAAATATGAAGGCAGTTTGTGGTGTTGGTAGAATGGATAGAGTCAGGAATATTAGAATAAAGGAAATGTGTGAGTGTGGAAGGAGTATGATTGAGAGAGCTGAACAGAGCATGCTGAGATGGTTTGAACATGTTTGTAGAATGAATGAAGAAAGAATAGCTTAAAAGGTATTTGTTTTAGAAGTGGAGAGTGTGAGAGATAGGGAAAAACCGAGGAGAGGTTTGATGAGTTGTGTCAAGGAGTTGTTAATGGATAAAAGGATGAATTTGGAGGAGGGTATCTGGTTCATAGGGATGGGAATGAATGGAAAAGATTGGTGAAGGGGTAGGTGTTTGAATGGATGTGGTCTTCAGTAGACACTACCCCACGATTGTGGGAAAGGTTGTACTTAAAAAAAAATTATATACATGATAATAATAATAATAAACAATGTGGGAAAGGACACCATATTATTACATTTTAATGATGCATGCTTAAGGCAATAATAATAGTTGTATATGTTAATTATTAGGATAAACGTTTCAGGTTTAGCTTAGCCCATTATCGATATCATCTGTGAATGAGAAAAATAACAATCAGTGTAAATATAGTTTTTGTTTCTCATTCTCATTGACCAGGTTCCGACTTTCCTCCTAACTCTGGTGGAAATTTTAGTAGGCCCCTGGCCTTTGCCCACCAGAGGTTTAAAAAAAAAAAAAAAAAAAAAAAAAAAAAAAAAAAAAAAAAAAAAATATATATATATATATATATATATATATATATATATATATATATATATATATATATATATATATATATATATATATATATATATATATATATATATATATATATATATAAAATGATCCTAAAGGGTGGGGTTTTAATTCTTTAAACTCTAATATATTCTTATCAGTATTCTCAAATAATTAATAATCCATAATAATTAATATCGGTAAATATTTTCAAAATCTAAACATTAAATACTTATTTGTTTTTAGATTTCATCAGTAGAGAAGATTAACATTTCCATTTTTTTATTTTATTTTTTTTTTATTTCTTCTGGTTAGCAAAGACCAGATGTCTACCAACTTCTTCCACCAGAGTTAGGAAAATTTCCCAAAAGAAGGGCTAGTTAAATGCTCACATATCCTGATACAACATCAAAGGATGTTTCGAAAATAGATTAAAGAGAATATGTTCCAGACTTTACCAGTAGTGTACATGTAAGGTTGGGCAAAGGGTTAAGTCTATGGTCAGAGAGTCAGACAGAAAGAGGATGAGACTATGTAGAAAGTCATGTCGTAAAGGCCTTTCTCAATGGAGAAAATATGCCATGGGAGAATTCAGAAGAGTATTGTCCTATTAGGATAGCAATAGTAAAGAGAAAGAGTAACACAACAGTTAGTCAGGCAGGATAGAGTTAGTGAGAGTAAAACGAATAATAAGATAAAAAGCTGTGGACACCAGTTCTTCAAGGAGATCTGTATTAGTAGAACCACTCCAGATGTGTGATATATATATATATATATATATATATATATATATATATATATATATATATATATATATATATATATATATATATATATATATATATATATATATATATATATATATATATATATATATAAAAATGCACACACACACACAGTATATAATTATACATGTTTCTTTATACACATTGTTTAAAAATATTTTTTTTTTGTGATGTATCGCTTGCTTACTACTACACAGTCCCTGAACACAAAAGGAAAAGGTTGAAGGCTAAATGCCATTTTACAGATTTTAATTACCTCAATAAATTATTATTATTATTATTATTATTATTATTATTATTATTATTTTTATTATTATTATTATTATACAATGTAGTTTGGTTTGTTCAAGATAATTAGGAGACAATATATTAGTTTCATTTTTTGCATAATTGTGTATATTTTTTAAAAAAATTATTTTCAGTATTTGTGTACAAGACCCCTTCGTGCAGCAGAAGGGTCTATGATCCTTTTTCCATGGAAAGAGTTTATCCTTGTAGTAACAAGATAGTATGCATTTGCTGGAGCCATGATTCAAGGTATATATATATATATATATATATATATATATATATATATATATATATATATATATATATATATATTATATATATATATATATATATATATATATATATATATATATATATATATATATATAATATATATATATATATATATATATATATATATATATATATAATGCTCACATTATTATTATTATTATTATTATTATTAGTACAGGAGAAGTCAAAGTTGGACAAGAAAGTTGTATATGTTGTTATGCATACACACATTCTCACACACACACACATTCTCACACACACACACATTCTCACACACACACACATTCTCACACACACACAGAAGCTATACGCACACCCACTTTGTTGCAGATCATTCCTGATGTTGGGTCAGAAATGATGTTGGTGACAATATTATATTGGTCTTATAGTTGTAGTAGAAGTAACTGGGGTCTCACTTTTTAAGAATTGAGTCAACTCTCAATTGACTAATTTAAGGATTGGTTTCACAATCCTGATAATATTTTTGATGCTATGGTTAAGCGTTTTTCTTTTTTTATTTAGTTTTAATGAAATGAGATGTCAACATTATTCTCATTGTCATTTGCACCTTTTATCCAGGTTTAACTGATATTTCATACGAAATTTATTCACTATTGGCTACTTCTATATTTGTTTAGTACTTTGGCTGTAGACTAATATTGTATTATGATTTACATAAATTTTTTACTTTCAGAGTAAGAAATTGTAATGCTATAATTTGTCATTGTCACATTCTAGTTATACTGCAAATGTAATTCTGATGTTATTCATTTTCAGGTTGTTGTGTTATGGCTCCAACGACATGACTATTCACGTAGTAGGGTTTGTGAAGTTTGAAAATTTGAGAGATTGTCAAATTGGTGGTCATACTAATATTGTTATTGGTTCATATTTTCAGTCCAATAATTATGATTTATTCACAGTAAGTTTTAAGTTTAGTTTAGTAAGTAAAAAAATTAAGTAGTTTTGAATTATTATATTTTTATTATTATCATTTATTATTATTATTATTATTTTTATAATAATAATAATACAGGGTTAATAAAGTCTATAGCTAAAGCATTGAGAAATAATTATAATTATAATATATGGGAATATACAGTTTATAATTGTTTATAGAGTTTGGAGAAGGAGATAGATTTAAAGTAAAACAAATTTTCATACAATTTGAAAAAAATGAAATTTGTGACTGTAGACATTACATGTTTTGACTTATGTTTGAAAAAGCTTTTAAAAGGAGAGTTAAATCCTAGCTTTATGAGAGGACTATAAATCAGTTATTTTTTTAGTGATAAAATAAATACAACTGCTTGTGAAGGGTAGAATTAAGAGTAATGACTGTGAATAACGGATGTGAAACAAATGAAGATTATTTGAGGTTCATTTTTTTTTTTTTTTTAATGGGGGTAATTTGATGTTGCACTTCTACTGTTATTTTCTTGTAAATCTAGATTTTTAAAAAGCTTATTTATATCTTCTCTATATATATATATATATATATATATATATATATATATATATATATATATATATATATATATATATATATATATATATATATATATATATATATATATATATATATATATATATATATATATATATATATATTATACTCGTATATTCCCCATTTCTATTATGTCATTATTAAACGGCTTGTTTTTTTTTATAGCCACCAAATGGTGTCAAAATTAGGAAATTAAAATTAAAAAGAATGACTTACAATGTTTTTTCCCTGTGATCTTCAAATATAAAAGAGAAAAATTGAAATAACACCAAAGTACTCAAAGAGAGATCGTGTTTGAATTTTACAGTTGATGTAAAAATAAAAATTATTGCTGTAGATTGGTGGAAACGATTGAGAATTGGTTATTAAAGTAGATGGTGCACCAGGGAGATGGGTCAAATAGTACATTTGTCTTATGTACATTTAGAATGGGTTATTGAAGCAGTTGGTGCACCAGCGAGATGAATAAGATAATACAGGAACTATTTAATATACACTTCGTCATATTAAGACACGATTCAAAATGAGTTATTAAAGCAGGTAGTGAACAGCGAGATGGGTCTGATTGTAGGAGAACCTATTTTATACACGCTTGTCATATTTCGGGGAATGCAAATAATCGAAGAGATTAAAAGGATTTAGTTTTTGTTCTGTAGCTTTGTTGTACGTAATAAACAAATTAAATTTCATATCGAGGCGAAGATTAAACTGTAAACATCTTTTTTGAATTTAAAGTAATTTAAAAAGTCTTATCTTGGTCCAAATATCATAATTGTACAATTAAATCTAAATTTTCTTCAGAATAAGAATGTTTTCCAAAATGAGTAAATACTTAAAAGATTTTACCCAAATTTTAACATTATTTTTCTGTAAGGTACAAGTATAAATGGTTGAATTGTATGTCATTCATATAGGGGGTATAGTCTCGGTGGCTTAGGGCTCCCATAAATATAATGCAACTCTCTCCTGTTCTTAACCCCGTTTACTCTTAAACCCTTTTTTTTTTTTTTTTTTAACCCTTGTAGGGATATTGTAGTTTAATATTAATAAAAAGTCCTTATTTACAGGTTACAAGACACGGCTTTTTGAGTATGTGGAGTTGTAGCATGAAGGTGGAAGATTTAATTGTTGCCAAAAACTTATTCAAAAGGAAACCAGAAAATCCAGATTCCGAAGATGACGTTGTTCCAGATGAAGAAAATAATGAAGGTTATTATTATTATTATTATTATTATTATTATTATTATTATTATTATTATTATTATTATTACTGATTGCGGTTTTGAACTCTTTGGCGAGTCTAAATATCTGATTCAAACTTAAACATTATTTTTTATTTTTTATTGTACTTTGCTTGACAAATTAATCACACTTCCATCTTTTTACCCTCCTCCCCCATACTCACCCCCTCTCCCTCATCCCTCATTCCCACTCCCCCTCCCTCCCACTACCTCACTAAAAATTTTGTGCTGTACATTTATAAGTGCGGTAATTACATTTCTTTCTTTTATTTATATATATTATATATATATATATATATATATATATATATATATATATATATATATATATATATATATATATATATATATATATATATATATATATATATATATATATATATATATATATATATATATATTCAGATATGGAAAAAATAGCGAAGAAGAAACGAACCAGATTTTTAACATATTCAAGAAAATCAAAAACTTCTTTATCAAAATATTTAAAAAAGGAAAATGTAAGTTTATTATTATTATTATTATTATTATTATTATTATTATTATTATTATTATTATTATTATTATTATACTATTATTTAAATGTTCACATTCCTGGATGTTATAAGTTTAATTTGAAATTTTTATAATAATGAGTGTAGAGGGAAGGGGGATTAAGAATTCAAACGTTCTTCTCACTCCCCCTTTACCCACTCTCCCCCCATCTCATATATATATATATATATATATATATATATATATATATATATATATATATATATATATATATATATATATATATATATATATATATATATATATATATATATATATATATATATATATATAAATATTTTATTTTTTAAATTTTTTTAAATATTTTTTTAAAAATATAATTTTTTTTTAAAATAAAAATTTTAAAAATTTTAAAAAAAAAAAATTATTATTATTATTATTATTATTATTATTATTATTATATATATATATATATATTATATATATATATATATATATATATATATATATATATATATATATATATATATATATATATATATATATATATATATATATATATATATATATATATATATCTTAGGTAACGGCAACTTCATCAAGCTATAAACCTGAAACTCGGGTAATGGTCGTTGCATTTGGATCAGGAGACTTCCTTATCCTCGATTTGAGTGGAGATGATCATCACCTTATACATGTCCTCAATATATCACACTCGGTAATATATATATATATATATATATATATATATATATATATATATATATATATATATATATATATATATATATATATATATATATATATATATATATATATATATATATATATATATATATATATATATATATATAATAATACTTCAGGTACAAAAATATATGTCTTTAATAACAAAACAGTTTATTTATAAAAGACAATTAGATAATAATTGATTATAGGATCTATGGTAACAAATTAGTAAAATGAAATTAGTTTTGTCTAGCAGTCATTTCCTAGGGTCATACGTTAACACTTGGATTATTTATTCGATGATTGTAATTTTAGTTAGAAGGCTTTATTACATGCCACATTTGTATTAAATGTACATCTTCCTTGCTAGAACATGTCACGCGAACGATATTGTCTGCCAGACTGCCCATTCATACGTTTAACATCGCAGACACTGCCTGATCGTTTTTCAAGGAACCCATTGGCATACTCGAGAAATATCATTATAATTATCATCATCTTCATCATCTAATATAATAATCTGAAATGCTATGCCTCCTGACCCGCTCATTAATTTTCAGTCGCCAGTACTTGTACCAATGGTTTTTGAGCAGACTTGCTCCTAACAAAGAAACAAACAATTTTCATTGAAAATTTTCTAATATACAATAGGACATAAGAATAACAAATTTCACGTATCAATCCTTAATTAACATCTAAATATGCAACAACTTCTATATATATATATATATATATATATATATATATATATATATATATATATATATATATATATATATATATATATATATATATATATATATATATATATATATATATATTGGCAGACAGTAACCAGTACGTGCATTAATTCATCTGGGGATTGGGTCGCTTTGGGTGTTTCTGGATTGGGACAAATTGTAGTATGGGAATGGCAGAGTGAAACTCATATACTTAAGCAGCAGGTCAGTGTGGTATATATATATATATATATATATATATATATATATATATATATATATATATATATATATATATATATATATATATATATATATATATATATATATATATATATATATATATATATATATATATATATATATATATATAATAATAATAATAATAATAATAATAATAATAATAATAATAATAATAATTTGAAACCGTAGACTTGCCCATTGTTAAAAGTTTGCATTAATTCTAATGCAGTAGCCCTTCCTTTACCCTGGGTATATATATATATATATATATATATATATATATATATATATATATATATATATATATATATATATATATATATATATATATATATATATATATATATATATATATATATATATATATTATACAGGGCCATTTTAATTCAATGAAAGTAATAAGCTATTCACCTGATGGTCTCTACTTAGTAACTGGTGGCGATGATGGAAAGGTATGTTGTTGTTGTCGTTCTTTTCTCTTTTTCTTTTTCTCTTAACATAAAAATTTTGCTCTAGAATTAAGTATTCAAAACTGGTGTATATATATATATATATATATATATATATATATATATATATATATATATATATATATATATATATATATATATATATATATATATATATATATATATATATATATATATATATATATATATATATATATATATATATATATATTATAAAAAAAAAAAACTTTTCAAGTTATTTTTTTTTATTATTATTTTTTTTTTGGAAAGGTTAAAATATGGTCAACTGAGTCGTCCTTCTGCTTTATGACATTTGAAGAACACAAGGCGGAGGTGACGGGCGTAGTCTTTACTCAAAGTGGGAAGGCGATTATCACTTGTTCTTTGGATGGTAAGATCAAGAGTAATAGCAATTAAGTTAAAGAAAAATGGTTTTATTTTATTGGAATTGATTTTATTTTATTTTTGTTTTTTTTTAAATTGCCCAAGTTCAAGAAAAATGGTTTTATTTTGTTTTAATTGATTTTTATTTTAATTTTTTTATTTCTATTTTTTTTGAGGAGTGGGGGGAGGGAGTAGGGCCAAATGTTAGTTTACATTAGGCTCCTCCCTCTCTCTCGTTATCTTTTTTTATTTATTTTGTTTTATTTTTGAATTTTTATGAACAATGTTTAGATGTCATATGTTTACTAAATGTTTTTTGTTGTTTTTCCATTCAACCGCCAAGTTCAATTATTATTATATATTATTATTATTATTATTATTATTATTATTATTATTATTATTATTAAAACAGGTACTGTAAGAGCATTCGATATGATCAGGTACAGAAATTTCAAGACATTAACAAGTCTAAAAGCAACCCAATTTTCTTGCGTGACAGTCGACAGCAGCGGCGAGTTGGTAGCTGCTGGTGGTCAAGATAGTCATAATATTTACCTTTGGTCCTTGCAGAGAGGTTCCTTGCTTGAGGTTAGATTTTATGATTTTTGGTTCCTCTTTCAAAAAAGGTTTTTTTTCCCATCTATATATATTTTTGGAGGAATAATTTAGTTACTGAAAAATTATTATTATTATTATTATCACTATTATTATTATTATTATTATTATTATTATTATTATTATTATTATTATTATTATTATTATTATTATTATTATTATTAGATACTTGGAGGCCATGAAGGACCTATTGTGAGTATTCAGTTTTCTCTTCGACTTGGAAGTTCAAAATTGATTTCGACATCATGGGACAAAACCGTGAAAGTTTGGGATGCGATCGCCAACACCACCGCCAAGGAAACTCTTCCTTTATTCTCTGACGGTAACCGATGAGGGGGGAAAAAAGTTTTTACAGGAAAGGGGATTATATTACCCTGTGTCGTCTTTTCTATCTTCTACTACTATTTTTTTTTTTTTTTATGTAAATGACATCTTGTTTGAAAAGACTCCTACTCTAATATACAGGAATTAACACACAAACACTCACACGCACATTAGTTTGACATTTATGGCAATTATATGAAACAAGTTTGCTAATATTGAAAATTTTCGATTCTTCTCAACCCAATAAAGAACTTGCTATTGATCTAAACACAGACGCGCACGCACGCACATGCACTCACATACACATTTTATGTTCAGAAGTAATAATATATATATATATATATATATATATATATATATATATATATATATATATATATATATATATATATATATATATATATATATATATATATATATATATATATATATATATATATATATATATATATATATATATATATATAATTATTCCTGCCATCTATGAGGAGCCGCTGTGCTAATTATAGGTTTAATTTCTTTGTTAAAATAATTAATTAATTATTATTATTTTTATTATTATTATTATTATTATTAGGAGTAATTGAAGCGGTAGTAGTAAAATCTGTGAATGTAAAATTGATTAAATTTTTATTTATTTCTTTAGGAACTTGCGTAGCCTTCAAACCTGATGGAGAGCAGTTCGCCGTTGCTACGATGAATGGTCATATCACAATGTTTAATGCCGACACTCTTCGACAAGAGTATTGTATTGAAGGGAAGAATGATTTAGGCGCTTGGCAAGAAGACACGGATAAAGTTCATGCCAATGTTAACTTAAAAGCCAAGTAAGTATTATTATTATTATTGAAACAAGGAGACCTTGAACAATGTATGTGGGGTTCAGGTAATCTTTGTTTGCCTGTAGAGGTAGCTCGTATCTCATGCTAATTGAAACTTAGTAGTTCTCATTATGACCATTTTTTATTATTATTATTATTTAGAAGGATATGATGGGGAAAAAAGTAGGTTTTTTTTTTGTTAGAATCACTTAGGAGTGTGAAAATAAAGATGCTGACTCAAATTTTGTAGGAAATTTTGAATGGAATGCTTTCTTTCTTTCTTTCTTCCTCTACTCGTATGTCTTTCAGACTCAATTACTTACTCCTGCTTATATTATTCTTTTATCTTCAAAACAAAAAATTGTTTATTACAAAGGCAAGTTTTAAAAAAATCTTTTCTAATAGAAAATCTTCATCTAGTATGAAAATGAAAAGTTCATTTTTTATTACAGCGAAAAATATATTCAAATTTGTCTTACCGGAGCCACAAAACTATTAGTAAATAAACTTTTTATTATTGATGAATTAAACTTTGGCAGAATAAAATATTTCGAACAACTGTGAAACATTTGAAATATATTTATAATTTATTGTTAAAGCATTTCTTTATGTCTTAAGAGATTTTACCTCTATAAATATTATAATCTTTTATTTCTTTCTTTAATTTTATAGTTACTTTTCGACCATAAGTTATTCTCCTAACGGGGAGTATATAATCGGAGGTGGAAAGAGCAAATACGTCTGCATATACAGCGTTAAGGATGAACTTACTAATTAAGAAATTTGAGATCACCCAAAACTTATCCTTTGACGCCATGGATGTAAGTAAATGATAAACTACTGTTAAATAGGATATTGGGTTTATTTCTTTTTAGCTATCTTCATTGTTACTTGCATAAACTTTTAGGTCCTCATATACTGTCATTGTAGACATGGTCATACTTGTGATTCGGAGTGTTCATACTGAAATTGATCCTGTTGTAGGGTATTCATGCTAGAAATTGAGCCTTTTCATAGTGGAGATGCTTGTTTCATATATCATTTCATATTAGTGTCAATCCTAAATGAATTCTCTCAAGTAACTAGTTACGTTGCCTAAAAAATCTGCAATATCAAAGCAAGTAATGACTGTTATTAAGTTGTATCGTGTCTCGTGTATGGTAAAACATGTCATTTATGACCTGAAATGCTTAGGATCATGCAACCTTTAATGAAATTTAAGTTATAGTATCAGTTCAATAAGTTCCTGCATTCTTTTGAATTATTTAATTTATTAGTAATTTATATATGATTAATTTCAGAAAAAGATACGGCGAAGTCAAGTGACCGAAAGTGGTATTAATTTGTCCTTGATTGAAAGCAGGGTTACAAGGGGCAAACGTAAAGTGCCAGGGGCCTCGAAGGGACCTCTTACAGAGCGATCGTTCAAACCCATTATAATGGCCCATGGATTGGCTTTCTCAACAACAGGTAAAATGTTTCTATATTTTGAAATTATTATTAGTTTTCTGTCATTTGTTATTTCGGGTCTTAGCACCTCTTTTCAGTTTATGATACTTTCTAAGCCTTTTTTCAAGTATCAAGCTTTTAATATTAACTTCAGCTCTTGGTTTCCCCTAGAAACACATTGTCCCTTCTCCACGATAACCTTCACAATATCTGTGAAATCACTTTTCTGATTTAACCTTCTCCTTTCCACTTTCTCCTTCTGATCAGTCTTTTGTCTTCAAAAAAATACTTTTAGTTACTGTTGATTTTTCTTTTCCTGTGAAAATGTTTTCTCAATACCTGATCCAAAAGGCACCAAACATTCTCTCTAGCAGGAATGTGGATATGATGTAGGCTCCGAGCTCTTGTTTCTTTCTTAGTAAAATTATTTATAAGTGAATTGGTTGTCTTTGAATTACCATGAACACCGAAGCTTTTTTTTTTATTTCTTTATTTTTTAAACAAAATAATGAAAATATTTGAGTAATAAAAAAAGAATTTTCAATTCGGTTTTGCAGGACGAAGTTGGGCTGCTTGTTCTACTGAAGGAGTTCTTATTTATTCCTTAGACGACGACTGGCTCTTCGATCCTATAATGTTAGAGACCTCCAACACACCAGCTACCGTCAGAAAGAAACTCCGGGAGAAGAATTATTCCATGGGTAACGTCATTTAGATCAATGATAACTGTTTCCTTAGCTTTTAATTTAAATTATATGCCAAATAAATGACTGGTTGCCATTTGAAGAAAAAAAATTAACTAATAATAATAATATAATTATAATTAATAACGAAGTACTTATTTTTCTATTCTTTTTGTTAAATTTACTTATTTAATTTAATTTATAATTTTTTATTTATTTCATAAAGCTTTGATGATGGCCTGCCGATTAAACATCAATTCACTAATCGTAGAAGTCATTGAATCCATCCCTCACAACTCAGGTATGGTAATGGCTCAATTACATTATTATTATTATAACTACTACAACTACTATCATTATCATGTTGATTTGGGTCTAAACGTATAAAAACAGTTTAAGTCCTTAAGATGATATTATTATTATTTATTTATTAATTAATTAATTAATTATTATTATTATTATTATTATAACTACTATCATTATCATTATCATGTTGATTTGGGCTCTAAACATATAAAAAGTTTAAAACCTTAAGATATTATTATTATTATCATCATCATCATCATCATCATCATCATCATCATCACTACTATTATCATTATCATGTTGATTTGGGCTCTGAACATATAAAAATAGTTTAAATCCTTAAGATGATATATTATTATTATTATTATTATTATTATTATTATTATTATTATTATTATTATTATTTGCAGTTAGTATTGTTGTTGATTCATTATCCGAAGTGTATGTAGAGTTATTATTGAAGTTCTTGCCCGAAATGCTTGAGAATTCTCGACACATTGGATTGTATACCCATTGGACATCGTCTCTCGTTACCAAACATGGGCAAACCTTGAAAGAAAGAGCACCACTCATCACCCCCACTTTGTGTGCTTTACAGAAAGCACTTACTAATCATTACGATAATTTAAGTAAAGTGTAAGTAATTATTATTAATATTATTAATTGTGGTAGTAGTAAAATTTAAAGTTTTTTGGTTATTTGAAAGTAGGAGTTGATAATTAATTCCTGTTAGACTGAGAGAATACCGAGAGCTTATTGTTGATTCTTTGTATGATTTTTAAGAGAAAAAAAGGATTGAATAACAGCCAAATGGGACATCGTTAAAGGAAGTGTTTAGGGAGTAGGGGGGTTGGAAGAGTTACGTTTGAATTGTAAGGGGTTAGAAGGTCTAAATTTCTACATGTTGAATCGAGTTAAAATTTCTAAAGGAAATTTTATTATTATTTTATTATTTTTTTTTTTTTTTTTTTTTTTGAGGAAATTTTCTCCAGAGAGTTTTTTCCATTAAAAGAACTCTTAGATTTTCACCTGTTGTGTACAGTAAAAGATAATGATTATGTTTTGCTTATTATGCATATTTTGCCTCATTTTCCTATATGTAATGGGATTAATAAAGATTTTTCTTTACAGGTGTTCCCATAATGAATATATGTTGACTTTCCTTTTAAGTCAAGCGACACTCCGACAGAAAAGACTTTCCATTAAGGAAAAAAATAAAGTTGATTCTGATGATAGCGAAGATGAGACGAAAGATTTTGAGATGAAAGAAATGGCAAATGGCGATAGTGGAGAGAGTTTCAATAATATTACTGGCACTTCAGACGAAAAAAGAAATTTATATTCCGACGATGAAATGTCTTGACAATAAAACAAATATTAAAATTTTTTTTTTTTATATCCATTTATCATTTTAAGATCGATGTTTTTTGTTTTTGTTATTGTTTCGTTATGACTTAAAGTATTCAACTACATACTTATCTCCATCCGTTAATTATGGGTATCTTGAACATCATTCTCATCCACAATCGCTTGTGTGCCTAATTTTGAAAAAGGTTATTAATCTTTTATTTATATTAAATACATCAATAATTCTAATATACTTGTGGTTGTTAATGCCTTTTGCAGCTATAAGTGGTATTTATTTAGAAGATGCACCGATGTGGTGAAGCTGTTAGTGGAAAAAAAAATTTGTATATTATAGATTTATGTTTTTTTTTAGAA
The DNA here is from genome assembly GCA_009176605.1 of Armadillidium nasatum. Lineage (NCBI taxonomy): Eukaryota > Metazoa > Arthropoda > Malacostraca > Isopoda > Armadillidiidae > Armadillidium > Armadillidium nasatum. The sequence goes on from SEYY01000542.1 coordinate 23,179, forward strand.
ATATATTAGGGTAATTCTTACAAATTTAGTATCTTAGTATAATATATTTTAGATTTGTGACTTAGAAATGTATTAGTGTAATTCTTAAATGTTTAGTATGTAAGTTGTACTTTTGTTGAGAAGCTATCTGAATTTTACATTCTAAAGTACATTACATTGGATTCTGTTTTGGGAAGCATGGGTAAAAAAAAAATACTATAAAATAAAATTAGCGACAAAAAAAAAAAAAAAATTAAAAAAAAACCTTTACTGACTGCAGTCTAGATTGTATATTAGACATTTTTTTAAAGTAAATATTTTACTTAAACATCTAAAACTCTTAATGCCATTACTTTAAAACAATGTTTGAGAATACCTGATAGTTTTAAGGATGGTAAACTCTACGTTTATTTGCACTTTGAAACATCAAGCCCACCCTAAGTATTTGAAATACGAAAAATTTGTCTACCAATTAGTGAATTTTCTCTCTCAAACCCAAAGTGTTTGGTAACACTTGGAAAACTCTAAGCAGAAAAGTTTATCTTAAAATTTAGAATATTTTCTCTACCATTTCCAAGAATAAAAAATATTTTTCCAAAGAAACAGGATTTTTCAAAGTTATTTCGAATATTGGAAACCTTTTCAAGAAGGAAAGAGAAATAAATATATTAAACTGGAGTATAAAAATGCAAATAAAAGAAAATGAATAGGAATAAAATACCACAAAAAAATATATATGTATAAAAAGATAAAAGAGAAATTACAAAGAACAGAGGAATGAACATGAGAAAATCTCAGTAATTAATTCCACAATAAAGGCAAAAGTTGAAATAAAAGAAAAGAAAAAAGTTCTTTAAGAAATTTAGATTTAGTAAAAAAGTCAAAACTAACTTGAAATAAAAGAAAATAAAAGTTTTTTAAGAAATTTAGATTTAGTTTAAAACCAATAAAAAAAAAAAAAAAAGTCAAAACTTGAAATAAAAGTTCTTTAAGAAATTTAGATTTAGTTTAAAATCATTAAAAAAAATCCATCATCAAAGAAGGTAAAAGTAAAGTTTTATATTTAAGCTCACCGAAATTATGAAATTCGGAAGATAAAAAATGTTTACTATCTTATTTCGAAAATATCAGTAATAATGAATATATCTTAAATAATTAATCTATTTTTTCCTTATTTACTTAGGTAACTTTTTCAGTTTAAACAATAATTATCATCGGTACACACGATTGTTCACTGGCGTTTGTGTCTATTCAGCTTGTGAATCCAAATCTCTTTGATCAACAATAAATGCGCCATTTTTTTTTAGAGTTTATATATAAAACCCATAGTAGAATCTATGTAGGGGTATCAGAGCTTTTCCCTGGAGCCTTGGAGCTCTGAAGCCCTGGAGCTCTGAAGCCCTGGAGCCACTGACTATTTAGCGTTATGTTTACACATTTATATTTTTAGGTGGATAAATTTTTCCGACTAAAATATAGAAGGGGTAAGGCCTTTCACAATCACAGTATCGTTCTGATGGAGTATCCGGATTCGGAGCCCCATCAGTCCAAGAATACCAAAGGATTATGTTACGTAATGTCTCCAAATAGTCTTCAAACAAGGTATTTAAAATATTTTATTTTTTATTTTTCAATCATTGATTTGATTGGTTAAATAAATTAATTGAGTAATTCAGTTAGATACAAACATATATTTATGTATGTGAGTTGATATTTGCTTACATTTCTGCAAAAATCAAAGAATTCCGAGGATTTTTGAAAATCTCTTTACAATCGGTTATACAAAACCAGATTTATTTCTGTGGAACGAACCTTCTATCTTTAATTTTCGCTGCTTCGAAACTGGAATGCTAACGTCAAGACAAAAACACTAGGTAAGGAAATTGAATAATAGATTTACCTACAGTAAATTGCGAAACAGCCACTTAATTATTCTTCAATTCAAATAAATTAAGGATGCAAATACAAATAAACCCTACAGAAAAAGGACTATGATTATAGTAGTGACGTCATTTCAACATCGTAGTGATGTCATTAAAATCATCGTAATGACGTCATTAAAATCATCGTAGTGAGGTTATTAAAATCATCTTAGTGGCGTCATTAAAATAATCGTTCACCGAAAAAAAAATTCGCAAAAGTGTGCTAGATTTAAATCAATTGCCGAACTACTACTGACTTAAAGTAACTTGAAATCATGCCTACGTCACTGACCTCTTAAAGTACACCGTTCAGCAGAACTTTATAACATTACATTTCATTTCATGGTATATTTTTACATTGATGACATAATGTAAGCAAACATTGGGAGGTTAAACCAAACTCTTTTCTTAATGAAAACGTTTTGGTAAGGTTCTTGTATAATTCTATATGGCGCTTTTGTAGTTTGTACAGTACTGTAGTATGTAGTGATTTTTATAAATTATTTTAAAAAATAATTTGTAGAAAATAGTGAAGAGAATAATATATTTGGTCTCTGTTATTTGAGAAAACACTCACGAAGTAGGGGGTTATGCCGTGGGGAGTGGTTTCTATGAGAGAGGAGGTGGAGCGGAAACCACGAACCCGTGGCGATTCCCAATGCAAAGCGTTAACTTCCTCCCGGAAACAGAACATCTTTGTGTTTTACCCTGTGGAGAGGGGTCCCTATGAGAGAGGAAGTGGAACGGAAACCACGAACCCGTGGCGACTCCCACTGCAAAGTGCCAACCTCTCCCGGAAACAGAACATCTTTGTGTTTCACCCTATAGGGAGGGATATTCCTTATACAGTATATTTCTTTAACTTTATTATTTCGAAACACACTTCCTTTATATATTATATATATATATATAATATATATATATATATATATATATATATATATATATATATATATATATATATATATATATATATATATATATATATATATATATATATATATATATATATATATCCAAAATGTCTGCCTAGTTAATACTTATTTTAAATTTTACTAGACTCTAAAAAATTTCTAATTCCGTTTTTATTTTAATTCAAAAATAGCTGAATAAAATTACGATAAAAAATTTTTGTGAAAGAACACTCTACACACACACTCTCACACACGCACTCACACCCACTAACACATGCACACCCACCCACACAATAGCATATATGCACAAACACACGCACACACACACACACACACACACACTCACACACACACACACATATATATATATATATATATATATATATATATATATATATATATATATATATATATATATATATATATATATATATATATATATATATATATACTGGGGCTTAACAATTAGCATAATGTCCATAAAACATTTAGTTGTTCCTTGAATGTCTTAGTGAGTAAGTGCCCTTCTTTGTCTGTGATTTACATATATATATATATATATATATATATATATATATATATATATATATATATATATATATATATATATATATATATATATATATATATATATATATATATATATATATATATATATATATATATATATATAATATATATATATATAAATATATAATTACTGTTTCGGAAATCATATTTTTATCTATTTAATATTCCTCTTATTTATTTATTTATTAATTAATTCTATTATTATTATTATTATTATTATTATTATTATTATTATTATTATTATTATTATTATTATCATTATTATTATTATTATTATTATTATTATTATTATTATTATTATTATGATTATTATTATTAATATTATTATTATTAGTATTTTTATTATTTTATTTTAAATTAATATAAATACTTTTATTTTTTATTTAAAGAAACCACCGTGTTTTCCCCTAGCATAATTATTATTATTATTATTATTATTATTATTATTATTATTATTATTATTATTATTATTATTATTATTATTATTATTTTATTTTAAATTAATATAAATATTTTTTAATTTTTTATTTATTTTATTTATTTTTTTAATTAATAAAATATTTTTATATCTTTTTAATTTTATTTTACGAGAAAAGATGTATTTTAGTTGTTACTGAGCTTCGCAAATAATTTTTTAGTAAATTAAAATTTTTTCTCGTGATAAAAATTAATTTTTAAGAATGCTTGAAGATATAATTCAATAATTCTAAACAATTTTTTTGTTATCAGAGCTCTAAAATTTTAACATTACTAATTATTTTAACATTTTAGAGCTTTAATATTAAGAGAAATTATATTTTATTATTTTTGAGCTTCCAAAAATAATTTTGAAATCGTATTTTTATTTTTTTTATTTTTGAGCTTCAACAAATATTTTTTAAATTGTATTTTATTTTTTTTGAGCTTCAACAATTTTTAAATTGTATTTTAATATTTT
>SEYY01000542.1:35000-57500 GCA_009176605.1 Armadillidium nasatum
TGAACTTCCCAACCTTTTCATTTTCAAGCACCTAAACATTTTACGTTTAGCAAACCCTTCCCTTTTGCGTTTAAAGATCCCTATACTTTAACTTTTGAAATTTCCAACCTTTGTATATTCACATATCCAGTCTTTCAGCCGTTTCACGAGCTCCCACCTTCTCCGTATGAAGTTCCAACACAATCTTACATAAATATGCTCAAACATACTTACGCATAAACATATTCATGCTCATATGAATTCATACGTAGACACAAATATACACGTATATACACATATACAACCATACATACGCATACAAACTCAATCATTGGTACAAATAATCACACCCAAGCACGCACACACACGTAAACTTTCAGGTATAGACATGCACAAACATACAAATACATGTATGCAAAAACTTATATGTTCATATACAATCTCTCATATTTGCGGTCTCACCTATTATGCATGGCAAAAAACACATAAACCTGGTCTTGCAAAATTGCAGAAAATGGTCTCACGAAAGAGCGTGAGATCGACCTGGTTGAAGTATCAAATGTCGACATGCTATATATATATATATATATATATATATATATATATATATATATATATATATATATATATATATATATATATATATATATATATATATATATATATATATATATATATATATATATATATATAATAGGACTGGAAAGGAGACTTAGGATATGGGCTAGTAATATAGAGTACGAAACTACCAAGACTCAAGAAGAGGATCGGAACGCTTTAAAACTAGTCTCGGAGAAGGATTTATACATTCACCATGACACATGGTTGGAAATTGACGTCACAGATGCGATGCAACTTTTCCTAAAGAAAACGTATACCAAAGATGATCATTTTTTAGTGGTTTGTTCGTTTTTTTTGTTTTTTTTTTAATTTTTTTTTATTTATTTACTTTTTTAATAATAATAATAATAATTTCTTAAAGTTATTTAGCATTTCTTGTACAGTGTTAAAGTTGGTACTACACTAACGATTATATATATATATATATATATATATATATATATATATATATATATATATATATATATATATATATATATATATATATATATATATATATATATATATATATATATATATATATATATATATATATATATATATATATATATATATATATGGGGCAGATATTTTTGTAAAAAAAAAAATTTGAAAATATTTTCTATTTATAGGTGGAAATAAGTGACGAATTTTATACAGTTGGAGAAAAAGGTTGGCTAGATTTTGAGACTGACACGAGAAGTTCTGTCAGACCTTTTGTACTTGTCTTTTCAAGCCACCAGAAAAATTTTAGTAGTAGAAGTGGGAAATTGCCGGTAAGATTTATTTATTTATGGAACCTATATTAATTATGCGTAACCCTCCTGATTTTGATCATGGAGGTTCACGTATAGATAACGACATATTTATAACACTTTTATTGCGAGAAAAGAGCAGAGACTTAAAAAATAAATAAATAAAAAGGTGAATTTTTATTTTTATTTTATTTTTTTTATTTTATAGATCTAAAGGCCTAATGTCCCCATTAACAGAGTTATAAAGTATGCATGTGAAAATAAGGAAAAGAGTTCTAGATTTTATCATAAAAAATATAAACAGTAAAAATAAACATCTATGGATAATATATGTTACTTTAATCAACTATAAAAATTAAATAAAAAAATAAAAATAAAAATATGTTCCTAACTCTCAATCGTGATTTTGAATCCATTATGTCACCCAGATCCTCTTCTATTGGTATAAGCATCCTCAGTATTGGCCTAAAGGTCATTAGTTGTGTTTCTTTCTCTGAATAGGATCTAAGTCCTGTGGTCCAAGCTTAAGGAAAATAAATTAATTATTTAAAAATTTTGTTTATTATTGAGTGTGTCACTGCTGACCTATCATATCTTCAGGTGAGAGAAGTCAAAGGTTCATATGGTATCCATCAAAGGTATCAGTCCAGATCACAGTTCCGGTGTACTCATTCTTTTTTCTAATTGATTGACTAAATCTGGAACACTCTTCAATCTTCTATTTTCCACAATTACTTTGTCTTTCACACAACAATATTAGGACATGTTGACATTTTATTTTAGGCAATATTTAAATTCTCTAACTCTTGTGGGTTTACTGTGAGCCTCCTGCCTTTTACTTCCAAATATATATATATATATATATATATATATATATATATATATATATATATATATATATATATATATATATATATATATATATATATATATATATATATATATATATATATATATATATATATATATATATATATATATATATACGAACAGTCACGCAGAAGAAGAAGCACGCCATCGTCCGCCGAATCCGAAGAAGATTCAAATTCCCTTTTTGACGGGTTGCTCAATCCTGTCTTTGATTTCCCAAACCCTTTACCAGAAGAAAAAAAACTTGGACGAAAAGCAAGGAAAAGGAGAGCCAAGAACGCTTGCAAGAGAAAACCGCTAAAAATTGATTTTAAAGAAATTGGTTGGGACGAATGGATAATTGCACCACAGTTCTACGAAGTTAGTAGCAATTTAACTTACAATTTTTTTTTGTCTTTTTTAAATTTTCTTTCTTTGGATCTTGCCTACTTTAAGTATCGGATGTAGTGTTAAAATTAATTTCATGATTTCTTTCATTTTTTTAATGGGTGAAAATGATTGGGATTTTGTAATTTATGTAAAGTTATATTTTTTAATTTACGTAACATAAATGTTCAGAAGGACTCAACCTACCTTAATTAAAGTAGTGAGTGTAGTGTTTTAAAAAGGAAAGCATAATATATTTTAATTTGAATTTAGTTAAAATGGTTGGACATCGTAATTTATGAAATGTTTTCTTTTTAATTTACCTTACATTCATGTTCAGAAGGACTCAACCTACTTTAAATATTGGAAGTATAGTGTTAAAAAAATTGCATAACATTTTATTTTAAAAGTTGATGCAAACGCTTGGGATTGTAATTTATGTAAAGTTCTATAACAAAAAAGTCACAACGAAATTTTTAACTCAGAAAAGACAAATTATTTATAAGAAAGTTGCTTCACCAGTTTATTTTGTACTAATAAATAATTCATTACAATATTTTTGTCACATTTTTTTTTCGTTAGAACATTTTTTTGCAGTAAACAAAAAAACAAAAAAACAGATAAGATATCACAAAATACATTTGAAAATGAAAGGTAGTCCCCCCCCCTACCTTGCATTTTTTTTTTTTTTTTTAAATTTTAGGTGCATTTCCTAATTCGAGGAGAGGAAAAAAATTGCTTCCTATGCAGTTATTATTATGATTATTATTATGATTATTATTATTATTATTATTATTATGATTATTATCATTATCATTATTATTATTATTATTATTATTATTATTATTATTATTATTATTATTATTATTATTATTATTATTATTATTATTATTATTATTATTATTATTATTATTATTATTATTATTATTTAAAAATTAAAAGCAAAGGATGCATTTTTAAAAATTTTTCCATCGCAATAATAAATAATAAGATGTGATTTCAGATATTATTCTTAAATATAACGTAGTTTATTTTAAATTTTGTAAAGTATTTTTTTATATATATAAAATTTGAATTGCTTTATTTTTCAGAATATATTTTAATGTCATTCTTTTTTTTTTTCTTAGGCATTCCAGTGCAGCGGAAAATGTTTTTATCCATTGGCTTCGCATTTAACTCCAACAAAACACGCAGTTGTCCAGAATTTGATTCATTCTCGCTATCCTGAGAAGGCTCCAAGGGTGTGTTGCGTACCAACCAAATTAGGACCGATATCCTTACTTTATCTTGAAGCTGGGGTACCAACATATAATTATGACTATAGTGAAATGGTTGTATTAGAATGTGGATGCAGATAGCGCCATATAATAAATACTATTTTTATTACTTATTTTGTGTTCATAGACTGTTTATCGAAAAAAAAAAGTATTTCAAAAGTTGATTTATTTGAAAACTTTATTTTTTTGTCATTCTATAGGATCACCAAAACTCTTTAGTGGTGTAACTATAAACAAACTGTTTATATTTAAAGCTGATCTGTGTAAGTCTAGTTAATTACTTTACAAGAAAAAAATTTTCTCTGTCATTATATAATAAAAACTAATTTGGTCCAATCCAGAACATAATCAATGCTACTAGAATGTGCTGTTAATTAACACTCCCAGAAGATCAATTTTTTATTATTTTAATTAGCTAAACCGCCCTAACTTAAAATATAAGAAGGAGGTGGTTGTATCGTTAAATAATTGACTAATTGAGAGTTTTTAAAAACAATTCTGGAAGAGAGTAAAAACTATAATTCTCACGAAGATGTAAAATAATATTGGAACTGGACCAGGTTAAGATAATTCTTACCTTATCTAAAGTAAAGATGGCCAATATCCTTTTCATTTTTGGAAAGTGAATCTTTAATTGATCTTTTGATTTGAATTTATTGGCAATAATTTAGATTTTTATAAAAGAATACTATTAAAAATAAAAAAAAAATTGAAATTTTGTTAATAAAAATATCAAAGTTGTTCTTTAATAAAGTGAATGTTTATTAAAAAATATTTTTTACTGTATTATATTTTTCAAAAATAAATATAAATTTTTAATATAGATCGTATTTTCATGAAGTAACCTCATTATTTAACTTCGTAATTACACTTTCGCTTTAAATATTTTAGCAAAATTTAAAGTGTAAATTAAACTTTTTTTTTTTTTTTTTTTTTTTTTGAAAGCTTAATTATTGCTAGCCGTATACATAAATTATTACTTACAATTATTTCAGAAATTCCTGATACATATATTTTGAGTTTTAAATCAAAATTAATTATTGTTTATTAATTATTCGCATTTTCATTGGTTCCAATAATTTTAATAATGGTTGTCACCAAACTCTTTAAGATATCTTGTATGCTGCATATGTTTTACCCTATATTCCATCTACATTGCTTGATACCTTTTAAATTTTTTTTTATTGATTATCATTAAACTATTAAAATTAATTAGAACTGATCAATTAATTAGATAAGAAAATTTATTTATATTAGTTTTTACTTACTGCTGGAATTTATTTACATCAGAGAGTTCCAGATAAATCAAAGAAGCGTAAAATATTTGATGAATTTCGTGAAAATCTCGTTGTAGTTGGATATAAATCCAGATTTCCATAGAACACACCAACATAATAAAAGTATTAGTAATTTAGATCAATGTTATAATTTTAGGACAATCAGGAATTCATATTATTGCAGCAAAAAAAGTAAAATAAATTTAAAATGGCTTCGTAAATAACAAAGGTTTATTTTGATAATCACAAATATTTTTATATTTGTCTTTATTTATTTTCTTGATAAAAGTTTTACAGGAAAAACGATATTTGTTCAAAAATTTGCTTAATTAACGAGGTGGTAACAAACTTTGGTGGTAACTTATATGTTTAAAATAGGCAACTTTCTAGGACGAATTTCATTAGAAAAAATAGTCGTTAAGTTTGAATTTAAACTCATATGCAAAAGATGCTTATCGAGTTTTGTCAATAAATCTGCCTATCCATCTGTCCTACCATATATACGTTAGTATAAATATTTATATTGTGACACCCATATGTGCAATAATAGGGTGTGTTTCATGAAATCAAGTGTGACGTCACTCTTAAGTCAGCGTCAACGAAAATATTTAGCAGATTCTTTGATTTTTAGGGGACACTTCGCAGTAGCAATTGTCAGTTGTATATAAACAAACGTAAATATATTTTAAGGTCTAAATTAATCAGTTATTTATAATTAATTAATTTAAGCAATCAATCAATTTAATTAAAATAGCAAAGACTAAGTAGGAATATAAGATAACGTACCAGCCAAACGAAGATTTTAAAAAGACATGATTAAAAACACTGGAACCAACGAAATTCCGAATAAATGATAATAATTAATTTGCTTCATTTAAAGCAGATTAATGATCCGAAAATGCTAAAATAATTATCCGTAATAATTGGCAAAACAAATCTATCGTAGTAATAAGATTTTCAAAGGAATTCATTCTAAAAGAAGGCCTTAACTTAATTTTTGTTTACATCTCGTGACCATTCAAGTGGCGGCAGCTAAAATTGAAAAAGAAATTTATATCTTCAATTTTCGCTGCCGAGAGTAGAAAATTACTGCAGCAAATCTTTAAAATCCTTAAAGAACCTTGACCATGGAACACCTAATATATATAAACAAACGATGAGGGGCTTTAGACAAACAGACCAGGGTATTCTTTTAGAATATATTTTGTAATAATACCTTTTTAAAACATTTTTGATCAGATATAACTGTACACAAATTATTATTATGTTATTAGCATTATTGATGATTAATCTTTTTTAAATAAGCTAAATTATTTTGTAAATTATTTGTATTTTCATTGGTTCCAATAACTTTTAATAATTGTTTCCTCCAGTCTTTTAGATAATTGTTAAACTGCATACGTTGTATCTTAATTTTCCATCTATAGTTTTCCTAAATTTGATTAAATTTAATTAGATGATTTATTAAATTACGTAAAGTTTGTGGCAAGTCAAAATTTTTTTAAAGCGTATTTCAAAACTATACTCATAGGCTAAAGTGACCATATTTTTCTGACCAAAATTCGGGACGCTTCTGAACATTCCTCTCCCTCCTCCCTGCTCGTAAGGGTTTTAAGGGATGTATAAAGGAGAAGGATTTTTAATATAAAGAAGAATTACGAATGTTGCTTTCGAAAACAAGTCATATGGTTTATTAGTTAAGGAAATTCTACAAAAAAAAAAAAAATAAATAAAATTTTTTTTTTTTGCCTTTTGTTCCCATACACCACGCCCTCTGGCTGTATGGCTATGTGTCACTGCCTTCTTCTGCTGTCTGGCTGACTGGTTGAATAAATAATTTTTGCCAAATCTAAAAATCGGGACAAATGTCCGTCTCTAAAAAAAAATCTGGACACGGCTTAAAAATCGGGACTGTCCTGAAAAATTCGAGACGGATGGTCACCTTATCGTATGTCTCTCTAGCCAGTCTAAAGGTTATATGAGTTTCATTCTTCTTGACTCAAATTTTAATTAAAGCTATTTTTGTGTATTGTGGCGCGAAACATGAGTGTAAATGTAATAAAAAATAACTAATTTTGCAATCGTGATATTTAAAGGCAAATTGTGTCTTAAATTTTTTTTTTGTTTTAAGGCCTATATGGGAAGCTCGTGTATAGCTGTAGAGTCTAGAATATCAAAAATTTCTAAATTTGTAAGGGTATATTAGGGCTATGTAAACTGCAAGCTCAGAGCAGATATGCTTCCACCTGTATCAGTAATCCATCTTTGTTTCTTTCCTACCCAATTTAGTCAATGCCATACAATAGAAATTAATTTTTGAAAATGATAAATTGCACATAAATAATAAATTTATTGCTATTGTGAGAAGTTTTATTTCTACTTTATTGAAGATAAGGCCAAAATATGTTAAATGTATTAAATATGGTAATTGTAGCATTCACAGTAGTAAATTTTTTTTTGTATGAGATCAGGTTGCTGAAACTAGCAACATACCTACACACACATTGTGAGTTTGACTGGAACTACACAGTATGCATTTGAAAATAACAAAGCCTATGAGTTTCTAGTACAACAAGGTTGCTGGATCAATAGTGTTACAAAGAATGTTAAAAAAAAAAATTAATATATACATATATATATATATATATATATATATATATATATATATATATATATATATATATATATATATATATATATATATATATATATATATATATATATATAGGTTTTGCCTAACCTTTATATCAATATTTTAAAATTTAAAAAAAATTTAATCATTATTTAAAAAAAAAAAATGTATTAAAAAAAAAAAAAAAAAAAAAATTTATAATATATATATATATATATATATATATATATATATATATATATATATATATATATATATATATATATATATATATATATATATATATATATATATATTATATATAGATAGGGGATTGTCATATATTTATAGATTTACATATTCTATATATTTTTATTAGTATATATATCAATTTATAAATTTAATTTAATTAGTATTAGAATTATTATAATTTTCAAGCCTATTTACATAGTGCTTCTAGAGCAATCATACAAAACTGGTAGAATTATTATTTTCTGGCTTTTGGGCTACATGATAGTAATTCTGATTATTTTGTACCTTTATACAATTCGCTCTCAAAACTGATCTTTCACCATTAACTTATATTTATGCCGTTTGTGTCTTTGTGTAAGCTTAAGTTGCTGATATATACATAATTTAGTATTAAGAATCATTATATAAACATTGAAGTACATAATTACTATATTAATATATATGTTTATAATATTAAACTATTTTTATAAATGTGGCTTATTTCTGTGCATATAAACTTAAAACCTGTTTAATTATAATCTATATACAAACAATTAGAGTCAGTTTATTAATCATTAAATGGCAAGTGGGATTGTGTACAGTCAATATATATATAGTCCCATACATACATCCACCTATTACCATATATATATATATATATATATATATATATATATATATATATATATATATATATATATATATATATATATATATATATATATATATATATATATATATATTATATATATATATATATATATATGACATTATTAAGGATATTTTGTGATGAGATATTTGAAAATGAATATAGATTCGTCAATTTAGATTATAGTATGGAATCTAGTAAATATAATAGAAAAATATTTGATTATCAAAAAAAAAAAAAAAAAAAAAAAATTAAGAAAATAAAGCATTTGAATATTAGATAAGAAAAGAAGCTACATGTTTCTATCAAAGACTGCCCCATCATAGTTGTCTGTACATGTAGTTTTAAGACGATTCTTAAACTGGAGACAAAGCTGTAGCTGGCTAAAAAAAATTTTTTTGTCAAAAATCATTTATATACCTCTAGTTATATGTTTGATGTTTTTTCTTAAGTAAGGACTCTAGCATATAACTAATATATAACTAATATAGCTTCTTCATTACCTTCTTGTTCTTATAAACAATGATTTAAAGTGGGTTAGTGTTTATAAAAAAAAAAAAAAAAAAAAAACGCAAATTTAAAAATTTTCACACACACACACACACACACACACACACACACACACACACACACACACACACACACACACACACACACACACACACACACACACACACACACACACACACACACACACACACACACACACACACACACACACACACACACACACACACACACACACACACACACACACACACACACACACACACACACACACACACACACACACACACACACACACACACACACACACACACACACACACACACACACACACACACACACACACACACACACACACACACACACACACACACACACACACACACACACACACACACACACACACACACACACACACACACACACACACACACACACACACACACACACACACACACACACACACACACACACACACACACACACACACACACACACACACACACACACACACACACACACACACACACACACACACACACACACACACACACACACACACACACACACACACACACACACACACACACACACACACACACACACACACACACACACACACACACACACACACACACACACACACACACACACACACACACACACACACACACACACACACACACACACACACACACACACACACACACACACACACACACACACACACACACACACACACACACACACACACACACACACACACACACACACACACACACACACACACACACACACACACACACACACACACACACACACACACACACACACACACACACACACACACACACACACACACACACACACACACACACACACACACACACACACACACACACACACACACACACACACACACACACACACACACACACACACACACACACACACACACACACACACACACACACACACACACACAGCCTTTAGAAATAAGTGAATGTGTAAATATTTTGACAGATTTTTAATAAGCAATGCCTTTTAATGAATTGGTGGGTATGGAGGAGACTGACATTTTATTTGATATTATCATGGAAATGAATAAAGGAAATTTGAATCCTTTTCATCGCTTCTTTTGGGAAAGTAAGTTGAATCATTTTTGTTATAAAATATTAACTCTTTTTATTTAATAAATTATTATTGTTCTAAAATAAATATAAATTTTAATGTTTTTAGTTTTAGAAACTAAGAATATTTAGGAATGATCGCATTTTAACTTGATTAGTGAAAAATTTCTTAAATGCTTTTAAACGAGAAGCTGTAAGAGTAAATTACTTTTGTTGGTTTGAATAATAATTATTGTTTTTAAATAATTGATTGTTTATTTAGGTGGACATTTAATTGAATAATTTATTGTCATTTAAGTTGATATTTAAAGGAGATGATAGTGACATTTTGTACATATAATGAACTATGATGTACATTTTGATTTTTCATTTTCAATTTCTTATTGGCTAAATTGCATTTTTATTATAAGTTTGTCATAACCATTTTATTCTCTTGTTATTTTGATGTCTGAAGTTTAGAAATTTAAAGAATCATATTCTTTATTTAATACTATCAAATTAAGAGTGAGTGTCTAATGCTGTGTAAATATTAAGACCCTGTGGCCCATCTTATAAGCTTTAAATGTTTTGTGTTTAAATTAATATTTTTGTATTATGCTGTTCCAGTACTGAAAGAAATTTCCTACCCTTTTTCTTGAAGACCTCTTCTTTTTTTATATTTTCTAATATCTTCAGATCTAAGTGCTAAACCCCTTTATTATAATAATTTCAAAAAGCATCATACTAGGTATTTGGACTTACTTACTTATAATAGAGAGGGGACCATGTAATTCATTGTTCTTAATTTGGAATAATTGACTACTGAATCAATTCTATTCAAGACCATCCTAACTAATTCTTGAGCACTCATGATTATTAAGCTTTTTCTTGGTAAAATACTTTTATCATTTTCAATTGTGTTATATACCACAGCCTTTAACACTTATTTTAGCGCTCTCTCTGCAATCCCCTTTGATACTTAAATTGATTTGATATGAGGTATATTGTGCTATTTCTACATTACCATTCTTCTCTATTCATCTTTGTCACAGAAGTAACCCTAAGTGAGAGAAAATTGTTATTGCAGATGGAATTACTTTTTATGTTCATTTTTATATTTAACGTATGTTCCTAATATTCATGATATGGACAAGTTCATTAATGTACAATCATTTTATGAATGGTTTTGAGTTGGTATCTGTAATCATTCTATTGTACTCCCTATACATAAATTCTAATGCATTTCCTCAAAGCTCAAGTTCTTTAGTTAATTCTCAAAAAGAGTAGGCATTTTGTTAATTTCAGATATTGATTTGAAGACTAGGTATTGAGTGAAATATCGGTATCAGTTAGTATCGGGAAAGTTTATAATATCGGATATTGGTATGTTATAGTTTTGCAAGTATTGATATCAGTAAATTTTGACTAATACCAAAAATTTGCATTAAAAAAAATGATTTTCTGTAGAAAGATAGCTACTCCTTGACTGATTTATGCCATATTTTAAATTTTATTATCATTTTTATTTATTATTATTATTATTATTATTATTATTATTATTATTATTATTATTATTATTATTATTATTTGATTAAGAATAATAATCGTTTTTCTGCAAGATCCAGTGAGTATGTATAGAAGGTGGATACTAATTATACTGATAAACTCAGGGATCTTATTAAATAAGCTGTGCTGGGCAAATACTGTTTAATGAACCTAGACCGAGAAATGCTTGGTTAAAGAGATAACACATATCTACCTGTGCAGGCATATGTTCTTATGTGAACTGTGTAGCCCCGACGAATGCTTAATAACACCTGTAAAATTTTTTTGGCAGAACTGTAAATTGCTTAGCAAAGTCAGATATGGAGGTATCTTCCCCAAAAGTAATGGAATAAGCAAGTGTAAGGTGTGCTTATTACAGAATACTGGTATTGAACCGGTGACAGTGGTGCGTTATCCATACTGTTCAATTGGCTGACATGCATGGGCACGCAAATAGGAATATGGGAATGATAGTTTGGCAGCAATATTGTATTTGGTCACTTATCCTAACGGACTACAACCCCATCACACAACCTACTCTGTCATTCTTCGGAGGGTGAATGAAAGCAAACACCTGATATCCACACATCTTACCGCGGAAAACTCTGTGTTGTTAGTATACCTGCGAGTGATTGCCCTATTCTCCTGGACATTGTAACTGATCGACGGGTCAGCCCACGAATCCTTGTCAGTTTGTGACTTCAAAATAACTAGGTATTAGGTGTATCAAAAAACCTAAATTTAACTGGCATTGATTATTATTTTTCAGTCTTATTTCAACCTTCATGAATTCAGTAAAAAAAATTGTTATTGGTCATTAAATTTTAAAGGTATCATATCGGTATTTGATATCGGGTGGTTTAAAATTATTGGTATCTGTTAAAATTATGGTATCTCTCCATCACTACTATAGGTAGCACTTTTTTTTGGTGAGCTTATCTCTTTTGTATCTTGAGTCTTGACCCTTGAACATCTTGACCTTATTATTTTCTTTTATTTTGTTAGTACATATTTTGCAATTTTTTTCAATATTTTATTGATCTCTAATCTTACGTCTTTAGAGGCTGTTGGAATTTGCATTTCGTGATGCTTAAACATTCTCAAAACAACATTTTTATTCCTTGATTTCTGTTGCATTTCTCCAGCCCATCTTTTCATCTACCTTGAGAGTACATACTTATTATATATATATATATATATATATATATATATATATATATATATATATATATATATATATATATATATATATATATAGGAAGAGATATTAACATCAGCGATGAAAATGGGAACACTTTATTGCACATTGCATCTGCAATGGGTTTTGGAAACGTCATTGAAATTCTGTTGAATTTTTGGCCCAATATTGAGGCAAGAAATTCGTTCAGTTTTACCCCAATTATGCAGGCATCAAGACTGGGTTACAAAGATGTTGTACAAAAACTTATTGAATTTGGTGCTGATGTTTCAGCAACAAATTGTTTTGGTAAATATAATTTTTCCATTTAAAAAAAAAAAAGAAAAAAAAAATGCTAATTATTACAAGTGTGTATTTTATTTTATTTATTTTTCTTATATCATTTCAGGTTTGACATCTCTTCATCTTGCTGCTGCTAGTGGGAATGTTGAACTTGTTGAGTACTTTTGCATTTTATTTGATTTGAAGATTCCGAGGAACATCTCCGAAAATGAAGATATCGGACCTCTTCATATTGCTTCTGTTTTTGGTCATTATAAAGTTGTAGATTCTTTGCTTGTTAAAGAACTTGATTTAAACAGAATTTTTTCTTCGAAAGGTCATTATATATATATATATATATATATATATATATATATATATATATATATATATATATATATATATATATATATATATATATATATATATATATATATATATTAGAATTTATATGAATGCACCCTTTGGCTTATTTAGTTTCACTTTTTTATCAATGAAATTTAAATCCGTAAATAATAATAATAATAATAATAGTAATAAACAATAAATAGTTGATAACATTAAGTTTAATAAGAATAGTAAAAAATAAGTTATATGATTTTAAAAGAGCTATTTTTTTATTCCAGGCATAACTCCATTAATGTGTGCAGCGGCGAGCGGAGACATAACGTCTGTAGAACTTTTTGTAGTAAAAAGTATGTTGCATTTTGAACTTTTCTATGAAAATTTAAAAATACTTTTAAGACAAATGTGGTTCCAACTATTTTAATGTCATGACCCATGTTTTTATTTCTTTTGAGATTAAGTGGGTTAAGAAATCATATATATAGTAGATGTTTTTAATTTCTTTAAGGAATATATATATATATATATATATATATATATATATATATATATATATATATTATATATATATATATATATATATATATATATATATATATATATATATATATATATATATATATATATAGTTGCTTGCTCTGTATATGGGTGTTGTTCCCCCTTGTATGGAGTACGCCTCGCATATCTGGGGTGGTTCCACACATACAGCTCTTCTTGAAAAGGTGGAGTCTAGGGCTTTTCGTCTTATCAACCCTCCCGCTCTTACTAACTCTCTCCAATCTCTTTCTTCCCGTCGAATTCTTGCGTCACTCTCTCTATACTATCGCTATTACAACGGACATTGCTCTTCTGAACTCTCACGCCGCATACCTCCTCCATTGAGAAGGGCTCGTGCGACACGACTTTCTACACAGTCTCATCCTTTCTCTGTCCAACTTTCCGACCCCAGACTTAACCGCTATGCTCACTCTTACATGTACTCTACTGGTAAAGTCTGGAACACACTCCCTTTATCTGTTTTCACAACTTCCTTTGACTTGCACACTTTTAAACGCCGTGTATCGGGTCACGTCGGCCATTAGCGACCCGATTTCGATTGCTCCCCAACTCTGGTGGATATTGGTAGGCCTCTGGCCTTTGCCCACCAGAGGAGACATAAAATATATATATATATATATTAATGACTTTTGGTATATTTATTATTTTTAAATTCAATATTTTATATGAAAATCAATCCTCTTACCTTCAAATAAATCCCCCCCCCAGCCCTCACAAGCATTAACCCAAGTAAATGGCCAAATACCGTGAATAATACCAAGAGAACCAGAAGGTTATGAATAAATTATTTGTCTGATGACTTGCTTGAAGATCAACTTTCAATAATAAAATATTGATCATCTCTAAGCTATAAAATAGTCTTAAAGTATACTTAGCTTTTAATTTGTAGTTTAGTTTTACTATCAATTTACAATCAACAATATTATAAAATTCACTTGCCAGAATTTATTAAAACCGACAAATTATTTGTGAAATAGTTTATCACTTTATAGTAGTAATTTAACATAAATTATTTACAACAGTAATTAAACAACTGTAATTAACAGCAACTGTTTTTATAACTTTGTTTAACACTTCACTTTTAACAATAGTTTTAATGACTTCATAATTTAATATATGTACATAAGTTTTAACAAAATAGTTTGTATAACTTTTAACAAAGTAGTTCATTAACATGACTTGAAACTACCTTGACAAAATACATACTTATACTGTACTGTATTCTTACTTATACTTTTTATTATTTTTAATACTGCGCATCTTATGACGCGCACGTCACGTGGGCTAATTTTTATGCTACGTTTATAAGATGATTTTATAACGGTATGCATTTTAATTATAATGAAAAATTTATATTTTAACACATACAAAAACATGTAAATGAATATATAAATGAAAATGTAATAAATTTATAGAATTTAACTTTTAATTATTTAATAATTTTAACATTCTCCCAGCAGAAAGTTGCAGTGAAGCTGCAAATTCTACATTAAATTTAATTTTGATTTTATTAATTTGTCACATTTTTCTGCAGCCTGTCTTTTTGGTCTACTTGGACCAGCAACTATCAATTCTGATCTGTCTTTATCTTTTATAGGAACAGTTTTATTTATGGTCAAATCTTGAGGAGATGTCTTTTCATGAGACAAAGACATTTCCTAATGGATACAAATTATTTATAGAGTGATGAGCTATTTGACCATTACTTTGTTTTACCTTTACTGATCTTATTTTATTATCATGTCCAAAAATTAATTCTAAAACCCTACCTGTCATCCAAAAGGGACGAGGTTTTATTTCAGACTTGATTAGTATAATGTCATTTACCTTAATTATATTGTCCCAAGATAGTTCATAAATTTTACTCATAGACTCTCTTAAAGACAATAAATACTCTTGGTACCAAAGCTGTTTAAATTTGTTGAACAATTCCTCTTGAGTATCAAGAGTTTGTTCTAATTTATTTTGGTTTGTTTCTTTCCAAACATTTTCTGATTCTCCTCTTAAAATTAAAGAAGAATTACAATTTAACCTTAAAAAAGAATTTGGTGTTATAATTTCAATGTCACTGAACTCTGACCTATAAGTAAGAGGTCTAGAATTTATAGCATTTTTTATAAATGACAGAGTGGTGAGCATTTCAAAATATGTTAATTTTGCTCGACCTATGACCTTATACATACATGATTTAATTGTACGGATCTGCCTTTCATAAAATGCTCCTACCCAGGCAGAAAATAAAGGAATTTTTACATGTTTTATATTATTAAAATTTAACTCTTGTTTAAATTCATCAGACTCTAGAGCTTTTGCTAAGAAATTGGCACCTTTACTAAATGTACGAGCGTTATCTGAATATATGTAATCTGGAATGGTATAGTGATTACAAAAGCGTTGAAATGCAAGTAGAAATGTTGGAACACTCATGTCTGGAATTAATTCTAAATGTATGGCTCTTATGTTTAAGCAAGTGAAAATTAAAATGAACATTTTCTCTGTAGTGTTAGTGTTTTCATTTTTGATGAATAGATGGCCGGTGTAATCTATCCCCACAAATTTGAACGGTATTACCAATTTCATATGATGCTTAGGGATGTCAGTATATTTAGGATATTTAAAAGCTCTAACATTAATTCTTTTTACACAATTTACACAAATTGAGAACCTTTTTTACTGCAATTCTACCTTTGGGAATCCAGTAACCTTGGTTTCTTATGTGAGTTAACGTACTGTCAACACCCAAGTGTTGAACTTTTTGATGGGACCTTAAAATCAATAGGGTTGTAAAATAATGAAATCTAGACAAAATAATTGGATTATGAACATCATAATTAAAATAAGTACATTTAGATATTCTTCCCTTTGATCTCAAAATTCCATCATTGTCTAAAAATAAATTTAAGTTGTTAACCAACACTGGAATATTTTTACTTTTTGGGTTTGTAATTAAAAATTCTATTTCATTAGAATAACAAGAACTTTGTACACTTTTAACCCAATACATTAAAGCTCTTTTATAAGGATCTTCATTTTTAATACTACAAAATATAAGGAATAAATACTTTGTAATATTCATGACTTTGTCAAAATTAGAATATTTATGAATATTCAAAATTTCATTATGATTAGACTGAAAATTAATATTTACATTATTTAAACTCATGACTTCATTTTCACTGCTATCATTACTCAAAACATTAGTATTAATGAATTTACTAACATTATTATTACTAGCAGAGAAATAATTATTAATTTCTGGCACTACTGACAACAATGGATATTTAGGCCAGTTATCCAGATTTTTATTTAACCAAGAGGGTGCATATAACCATAAATCAATATTTTCCATAAATTTTTTATATGAAACACCTCTAGTTAAAAGATCTGCTGGATTTATATCAGTATGTACATAATGAAAATAAAACTTAATATTATATTTTACCTTAATATTATTTATCAATGTAAAAACATCTTTTAATCTATTATTTACATATCTACCCTTAACCTTAGTTTCTCCAGTGAGAATCCAGTTAAGCACAACCTGAGAGTCTACACTTATGTTTATGTATTCAAATATAAATTTAGGATATGAATCAAGAATAGTTTCAATACATTTCAGAGCCAAATTTACACCAAGTAACTCCAGAGTAGGAATACTATAAGATCTCTTAGGGTTGACTGGTGTAACCTTACTTTTAGCAAACAAAAACTGATTACTTTCATTACTAGAACTATAGGCAACAAACCCATAGCATTGAGAAGAACTATCACAAAAAATGTTTAAACCATAAGATAGACTCTCATTTAATGCTTGTCTAGGAAAAGGTATATTTCTTAGTTGTATTAAGTCTGGTTTTAGTTTTTCCCATTCAGATATCATCTCCCCAGGTAATTCCTCATCCCATTCTTTGTTTGCAGACCAAATAGCTTTCATCAACAACTTTCCTCTTATACTTAAAGGTAGTGTGAACCCTAGAGGGTCAAACAATTTGGAAGTCTCAGAAAGTACTTGTCTTTTAGTGGTGGCATTACCATAATTTACTTCTGACACATGTAAAGTATCATCCTCTAATTTATATTCATACCCAAGTACCTTTTCATACACACTTTCATGCTCTACCAACAATTTTTCATCTTTCATACACTTTCGCAAACTTTCACAATTTAGTGGTCCAAGATCTTAATATGAAGCCACCTTCATACATACAATTATAGGCCTGATGGTAAAGTTTATTAAGTTCTACAAGTGTTATTACCGGTAAATATTAAATTATCTACAAAAAAATTAGAAGACAAAATCTCCTTACACTTGTCATCAGGAAATTTTTGAATGTGATGTTGCATTATATAATGAAGAATAAAAGGAGATGCTGTATATCCAAATAGAATAGTATTATATCTAAAAGTAATCAATTGATTATTTCTATACCATAAAAAACAAAATTTATTTTTATCAAACTCTTCTCTTAATCTTATTGATAAAAATGCCTGTTTTATGTCACTTAAGATTACATAATTATTAGTTCTAAAAACAAACATTAACTTCAATAATGAATTCATTAAATCTAAACCTGTATATGAGGCTTCATTTATAGAAGGAGTTTGTTTACTCAATTTAAATGAACAATTAAACACTGGTCTGATTTTAGTGGTTATTTGTTCTGCATATCTTATAATAGGTCTGTGTGGTATGAACACATATTCATGTTTTTTATGTTCAGGAACATTAATTTCCTCTATAATCTTATCATCCTGCTGTTGCTTAAATACATCATCATAAGCAGACACCAGGTTTTGACTAATTAATTTATTATATACTCTATTTAAAACCTTTAATGAAATGTCAAAATTAGAAGGAACCCTTTTTATTAACTCTTCCTTCCAAGGGAAGTTTCACATGATAGTGACCATCTTTAAATGAAATCCCTTCTTTAAACTTACTTACCATTTCAGCATCATAATTAGATAGGTCATCATTATTATTAGAGTGAATACCTACAGATTCCATAGAAAATAGGTATTCTAGGCCATTTTCAACCTCAGAATCTATGAGAATATTTTCAAAAGGATGAAAATAACTTTTATTAGGGTTTAATATAAGATTAACCACAGTATCATTCACCATGTCTGACTCTACATCTGTTTTAGAAAATATTACAGTTTTATTATTTAAAACAATATTTTGTTTTCTATGCAAAAAGTTTTGTACATTACCAAAAGGGATATATTTATTAAAAACTTTAAAGCAACTGCCTGACAATTTTTGTAACTAATTCAAGGGAAGGAAAAAATTGTAATATGTCAGTTCCTAGTATAGCTTGTATATGAAATTTATTTTTATCTTCCTTCGACATTAAATGCAGAGTCTGCAAGGGGAATACCTTGGTTTTTAAATTCATGAATAACTTCATTAACATAATCTACTGTATAATTTAAATTTAAATTCTCATCTACTAAGAATGGCATGCTAAAAACATCCATATCTGAAATCTTAATACCTAAGAGAAGTTGTTTAAACTCTCTTTGTTCTTTACCAATGAATGTTTGTACATTCAATTTCATACCATTCAAAGTATTATAATCAGGAATTATATGACTTAATATATCCTTAGATACATATGATCTCTGGCTTCCACTATCCAGTATACATCTTACAGTCACCTTTTTATTGCCTCTTATTAAATCAATTGAAATAGTTGGCAATAAATAAACTCTATCTGCTTGTTGTTGAAAAGTTATACACAGACTGTTTACTGTATCATTTTTAGCTTCATTGGCCTGAACTTGTGGACAGAAAGCTGTTATATGTGAGTGTTCTTTGCATTTAAAACAATTAAACCTTAATTTATTGTTTTTACCAAAGCAAGAATCAGAATTGTGTCCAATTCCCGCGCATCTCGTGCATAAATTTAAAACCTTTGCACGTTCTACTCTTTGCGATACTGTACTATACTTATCACACTTGTATAATGGATGATTTTTAAGTTGACACAATTTGCATACATTATACATTCTAGTATTACAAGGTTCATTTTTTGTATCATTATTTTTAGTTGCCTTTACATGATCCACATTTGTAGCAAAACTTTGTAATGAATTAGATTTAAAAGATTTTTTAAATTGAGTTTTGGCGTTAGGCCTAGCTGTTTGCATTTCTTTTTTAGTTTTACTCACAATGTTAAGAGTATTAATTACATCATTATAGTTTTGAAAGATTTGCTCAAGAGAAGGATAATTATTTTCTAACTTATGTATTAATTCTGATTTAAAAATTCTTGGCAACTTCTTAAAAATAATATTACTTAATAATATATTACCTGCTGAGTTAGCCTCTAAAAAATTTAAATCATATACTTTTAATTCAAAAATTATAGATCTAACCTCATTAATAAATAACTTAGTATTTGTAAAATCTAAGTCATGACCTTCATCAATTTTTAGATCATTTAATTTATTCATATATTCATTAATAATCAAATTTCTATCAAGAAATTCTTTCTTCAAAAGTTCTAATGCTACTTTATAATTATCATTATTTAATGACAAATGACTTACAACTTTTAAAGCATAACCTTTGAGGTATCCAAAGAGATACATTAACTTTACAGAATCTTCAATGTCTGTTTTATTTCCTATTACATTATTAAACTTGGTCAAAAAATTATGAAAGAAAAATTTATCTTGTGCAGAACCGTCAAATTGCTCACAATTTATTACAGGCAATTTATAATCATTATTAGTTTTAATTTTACTCATCATTTCAATAAACTGTTCATTAGAACAAACAGAATCATTTACCTGTGTCTTATTTTGTTCCAAATAATTACCAAAATTAGATATTTCTACAGACAGATCAAAATGATAGTTACAAGACTTTTCTAATTCTTTATTAAAGAAATCAGGCTCCTTTATATCAATTTCTAGTTGTGACATTGTATTTAAAATTGTCTCATCTAAACTTTTTATTTCAAATATCTCATTATTTATTTTTTCATAATTACTATCAAATATAAATTTATTCAACTTACTTTCACTTTCAAGATTTTTTAATTTATTAATTAACACAGTAATCTTTGCTTTATGTGTAGCCCTAGTTCTTATATATTTATTTATAGCTTCTTTACATTCAGCTATTACATCAGTTTCTTGTGATGCCATTATTAATTTTATGAACTAATTCCACAACAATAAAACTATTGTTTAAATTTAATTAAACTTAAAACTGAATAGGCCACTACACAGTTTAAATAAATCATTAATCACTTATGAACTAACTTAATATTAACTTAATATTAATTGCCCAAAACCACTTAATAGTAATTTAATAACTAACACGTTACACGTTAATAACTAATAACTAACTTTATTGTAATAGGCTTTTTCGTATATTAATTTTTATTGAAGCGCGGGCTACTTAAAATTATTTCGTAGCCGTTCGTTACCACGAAGCTTCGCTCAATAGTTACTATAACTTAAGGTGTAAATTTTGCCGCATGAATTTTACAATATTTTATTATTGAAATAATAATGACTTTTGGTATATTTATTATTTTTAAATTCAATATTTTATATGAAAATCAATCCTCTTACCTTCAAATAAATCCCCCCCCCAGCCCTCACAAGCATTAACCCAAAGTAAATGGCCAAATACCGTGAATAATACCAAGAGAACCAGAAGGTTATGAATAAATTATTTGTCTGATGACTTGCTTGAAGATCAACTTTCAATAATAAAATATTGATCATCTCTAAGCTATAAAATAGTCTTAAAGTATACTTAGCTTTTAATTTGTAGTTTAGTTTTACTATCAATTTACAATCAACAATATTATAAAATTCACTTGCCAGAATTTATTAAAACCGACAAATTAGTTGTGAAATAGTTTATCACTTTATAGTAGTAATTTAACATAAATTATTTACAACAGTAATTAAACAACTGTAATTAACAGCAACTGTTTTTATAACTTTGTTTAACACTTCACTTTTAACAATAGTTTTAATGACTTCATAATTTAATATATGTACATAAGTTTTAACAAAATAGTTTGTATAACTTTTAACAAAGTAGTTCATTAACATGACTTGAAACTACCTTGACAAAATACATACTTATACTGTACTGTATTCTTACTTATACTTATTTTTCGTTCCAATTCTTTTTATTATTTTTAATACTGCGCATCTTATGACGCGCACGTCACGTGGGCTAATTTTTATGCTACGTTTATAAGATGATTTTATAACGGTATGCATTTTAATTATAATGAAAAATTTATATTTTAACACATACAAAAACATGTAAATGAATATATAAATGAAAATGTAATAAATTTATAGAATTTAACTTTTAATTATTTAA
>SEYY01000542.1:60000-87500 GCA_009176605.1 Armadillidium nasatum
CTTATTTTTAATTTCTTGTACCACTACTACTGCTATTTTGCATATTTCATTTTCTTATATATTTTTATGTAAGATTTCTCCAACTATAAGTAATCAGAGTTCTTTAATTATTTAATTTTTCCTCCCTTTTCCGTAGGATTTACATTGTATTGTCAGAGGACTCCAAGAGGGCAGTCAATCTCGTATTGAAAATACCCTTTTTCTGGAGTAAATTTTGTATTAGAGTAGTAGCCCTGGTTTTCTTAAATCATTAATATCTTAATTATTTGAATATAATGTATTTTTTTTTTTTTTAAATTAGTGTGGTCATTGATTTTATTTCGTTTTTAAGCATAAAATTTTAGTTTTTATGTTCTAAGGTAACAAAAAGAACTAATTTGTACTAAGGATTTAAAGTTGTTGTAAGTACACAATCTTTGTTTGTTATATTTTTTTGCTAAAATGTCTTATTTAAAAGGCCAAGAACTCTTCTTTCATATTTTTCATACTACAAACTTTCCAGTTTTTTTTTATAAATTAGATTTTCAATGCATTTACAACAGTATCACAAAGAATATATCTGTGTCATGACAGCTTTCTTTGTTTTTGTTAACTCTTCATATGTTTGTAACATTACGTTCTTTTTCAATTTTTAATTTGCATTGTGGAAAAAATTACTCAATGATTTATATGATCAACATTATTTATAATTTTGAAGAAAGGAACATGAAAATTTTTGAAATGTAACCAGTTATAACTTATTTTAATGCAGAGTCGTAGAGTTATAGAGTTAGTCACATTTAGGGTAAAACATCTTTCAGTAATTTTTTAATTTTCAATGTATTAGATTGATTTCTATTGGTTCAAGTTAAAAGTCCTTCATCTCAAATCTAGGTTTAATTGATTGAAGTTGACAATTCTGAATCTAGGATCAATAGGTTGAAATTAAAGTCTACCTCATTGAATATAGATTTAATAAGTTGGAAGTAATGTTATCCATTAAAAATTCGTAAGTTCAATTTATATTTCTCATTTGTTTTATATTGTGCAAAGCTACTAATTTTAAGCACTTAAATCATAGTTCTAATTTAAGACACGATGACTGAAGGATTCGTTAACAACTGGTTTGAGACAAATTTTAAATTTTGAATAAAATTATTTAGAATAGTCTTAAAACCTAATTAAGGTATTAACACACTTGTTGTTGTCCCTTCAAGGCATACCTTGGGAGAGTAGCATAGATAAAGCCTTACAAATGCCTCATAAGAACTGATTTTGTAAATTGCAAACATACCTTCTCAGAAACTAAGTAAGCCCATATATATATATATATATATATATATATATATATATATATATATATATATATATATATATATATATATATATATATATATATATATATATATATTCTCCCTCTCTCACTAGAACATGGTTTTATTTCTTGTTGTATTAAATCAAGTGTGAAAGAAAAGCTTGAGTTTGAATATCTCTTTCATAGGAACCCAGAAGCAGCTCGGGTATATATATATATATATATATATATATATATATATATATATATATATATATATATATATATATATATATATATATATATATATATATATATATATATATATATATTGTAGAAAGAGGTGCCTTCACGTGGCAAGACCGACAACAGTATTCCAGCTGGACTTCAGATACAGAAGCCCCGCAAGATGCTGCTGCAAAGCCTTTTCACCCCCCCCCACCCCGAGCAAGCTTGGGGTTACAAGCGAAGGAAGTTCTCCTCGCCGCAGTCCGGAGAAATCCGAGATCTTTCAAATCTATCTCTCAACACTCTCCTACTATACTTTCTCCTTTTTTCCATTTCAGGAGGAGATTAGGCTGGCGTATCTCCTCCTCCTCCTACTTAAAGCCGGCGACATAGAGGAAAATCCAGGGCCTGTAATCTGGCAATGCCCGATCTGCAACAAAATAGTCAGAAGGGACTCCATAAAATGCAAAAACTGTCACAAGTGGATCCACAGACAATGCTCCCCATTTCAAAGACTCCCACCTACAAACCACAATTGGAATTGTCAAATATGCACCCCCCCTACCACTTTAAACCCTATCAATCGTAATTCCCACATCAATACACTAAATATCCTACAAATCAACATAAACGGCCTCCACAACAAACACAAAGAACTAGAAACATTCCTACACAAACACAACATCCACATTGCACTTATACAAGAAGCCCACCTTCCAACAAACCAACCCCCCCCTACTTTCTACAAATACGACTCCATCTACTCCCAACACAAACCCAACCATCACAAACTCTTAACTCTCATCCACAACTCTATAAATTACTCCAACACATCCTCTCAACATGCAATCACGCAATCTGACAACATATCTAAAATCCAAACCTTCTCAATAGAATTAAATAAAACTACACACAATTTAGTAAACCTGTACATCCCACACCATACATCCACACACTGTCCATCAAACTACTTACCCAACCTTACTACAATAACAAACCTCCCTAATCTCCTATTATGCGGAGACTTCAATGCCCACCACCCGACCTGGTACAAAAACCAAGCCTCCGACCAAAGAGGAACACACATCATCGAACACTTGGAACATCTCAACATACTTAACAACAAAAACCTCCATACCAGAATCCCCCCGCAATCCAACCAATCCCCCACATCACCAGACATCACCTTTTGCTCCTCAAACATTCACCCTCTTCTAAACTGGACCACCGAAACCGATCTAAACTCCGACCACATACCAATAATTATAAAATACCACATCAAAAACAAACCCACTCACAAATCTAAAACCACATTTACCAACTACAAAAAAGCAGACTGGACCGGTTTCTCCAATTACATAGACGAAAACCTCACAACAAACGAAATTACAAACATATCCTCCCTCAAATCAGCTATTCAACATCTCACCCACACAATCCAGAAAGCAGCCAACATCTACATCCCTAAAGGCCACATTAAAAAATACGAACCTAGCCTCTCCCCCGAAATCACTTCTCTCATAAAACAAAGGAACGCACTAAAACGCCAAAACAACCCCACTCAACTCACCAAAACTCAATTAGAAACCCTTAACAATCAAATATCGACCCTAATAAAAACTCACACAACCAACAACTACCAAAACTTCCTCATCAAAAACTTGGACAACACAAACAGCAAAAGAGTCTGGAAAACAATCCACACAATCCACAACGCAAAAAACAACCCACTCTCACACTCATGAAACTCCAACCAATCCCATTACACAAACCCCATTAACTCCCAAACAACACATCAACCTACTGGCCACACACTTTGCTAAGCAAAGTAGCTTACCTACCCACCCACAAAACAGGAAAATAATAAGAAAACTGAAAAAGCTACGCAACAACCAAAAACAACTTAAACGTCATCACACCCACAAACACTCAAAACACCATTAAAACTATCAAAAACTCTCCAGCAACAGGACCAGACAACATATCAAATATTCACCTAAAACACCTATCCAACCACACAATCACATACATAACCTCCATCTTCAACAAATCCAATCCAACTCAACTATATCCCCCCCCAATGGAAAAAAGCATTAATCATCCCTAAACTAAAACCTGGTAAAGACCCTTCAAACCCCTCCTCCTACCGCCCAATCTCCCTTTTATCCACCATCTCAAAACTTCTTGAAAAACTAATCCTAAATTCTATCCTCCAATTCATCCCACAACAAAACTTCCAACACGGGTTCAAACCCAACCACTCCACCACCACTGCACTTACCAACGTCATCCAACCTATAATAAACGGCCTAAACCACAAACCTTATCACAAAACTATACTAATAGCAATTGACATAAACAAAGCCTTCGATACTGTCCCGAAACATAATCTTATCCATAAAATCCTTCCAATCCAACATCCCAACAAACACTAAGAAATGGCTAACCAACTTCCTATCAGGAAGAACCGCCCAAATACAACAAAACGGCCATAAATCACGTACCATCAACTTAAAGAACGGAGTTCCGCAAGGAGCCATACTCTCCCCCACTCTATTCAACCTGTACACAGCAGACCTCCCTCAACCACAAACAACTTTCACCCGCATAATATCATACGCCGACGACTTAACTATTACCACCACTCACAAAAACCTCACCACCGCAACATCTCTCACACAAGACTACATAACACAACTCCAAACTTGGCTAGTAGAAAACAGGATGACGGCATCCCCAAACAAATCCTCCATAACCCTTATAACAACAGACAAACACATATCCAACACCCACCCACAAGTCCTACTAAACAACACCCCATACCCCTCAACAAAACCCCAAAAATTCTCGGCCTAACATTTGACACTCACCTCAATTTCTCCAAGCACATTCAAAATACCACATCAGCCGCAAACAGAAAACTCAACATCCTCAAAACAGTGGCCAACACAGACATAAACAACAACATACAAACCTCAATTGCTATCTACAAGCAATTTATACGCCCCACCATTAACTACGCCTCCCCTGTCTGGCACCCTCTGCTCTCCGACAAAAACTTAACGACACTCCAAAAAACGCAAAATAAAGCCCTTCCGCACCATCACCGGCTGCACACGCACAACCCCTCAACAACACCTACATAACGAAACCAAGATACTACCTATAAGGAATCACCTCGAAATGATAGGCACCCAATTTTACGCAAAAACACGTCTACCCACACACCCATGTCACAATACTCTCCTACAACCTACCCCACAGAGACTAACACAGCCTCCATCGTCCACCGGCGCCTTTTACAAACAGATCCTAAATCACATCCCCCCTCCTCCCCCCCAATACCACAACAACCAAACATATACACACTCAACTAACACATTCATATATGATCAACAGACCTCCAAACAGCATCCTTAAAAAACCCCTCCCGAAATAAACACCGACTCCAACAACCTCCCAAGACACTTACAAACCTCACTTAGCAAGATTGAGATGCGGGCACCACCCAAACTTACAACATTACAAACACAATTTCAATCTAAACCAGGCAACATCTTCCACTTGTACCAGATGCAAAAGGGCCCCGGAGACCGTAAAACACTTTCTTTTAGACTGTCCCTCCAACTGTCGCCCCAAAATCTTCTGGGGCATCACTTCTTTGAAAGATCTCTGGACGAGACCGACTGCGGCGGGAGGCTTCATTAGCGAAGTGTGGCCGCCTCAACATGGGGTGGTCAGGGGGTGAGAAGGTAAAAAAAAAAAAAAAAAAAGGTATATATATATATATATGGGTCATTCCATGTCACTTCAACCGACAAAAAACCCTGACCCCTTTCGATTTGTATAAAAAGTGGCACACTAACAGATCTTGTTGAGAAAATATGAATGGCGTTTATTGCAGGTCTCTAGCTCATACGGTTCAGAAGATATGACCTTTGAAACTTTGGTCAAAAATGTCAATTTTCAGAGAGTAGTCCGAGGTCAAAATACAATATCTCGGCTTCTATGGCACTTAGAAGCATCGTGTAAAGACCATTTAAAAGATCTTGAATAGCGGTACAACATTTATTTAGATGATTTTGACCTCGGAGGTCAAATAAAAAATTTGACCTATTGGTGACCTTGACCTTGACCTTGAAAAAAAACCTCCTCTTCGATTTTTTTCAAACTTTGCTGAATTATTGTTATATATGTATATTTTAATTTTTTTAATGAATTATTTTTGGTTTTGGCTTGGTTTAGAAAATATAAGCAATTTAATAAGTACAAATATACATTTT
Source organism: Armadillidium nasatum (assembly GCA_009176605.1). Lineage (NCBI taxonomy): Eukaryota > Metazoa > Arthropoda > Malacostraca > Isopoda > Armadillidiidae > Armadillidium > Armadillidium nasatum. The sequence continues at coordinate 65,785 of SEYY01000542.1, forward strand.
TCACTTTTTTGCGATTTTTATCTCTTTCAATGTATAGTTCCAACATTTCCATTTCTCTTTCTCTCTCATATATATACATATATATATATATATATATATATATATATATATATATATATATATATATATATATATATATATATATATATATATATATATATATATATATATATATATATATATATATTGTAAGGGGCTGGCTGCTGCCGAGTATATTTTTCTCGTTTCAGATTGCATGGAGTATTCTCTGAGGAATATAGTCTTACCTGCTTGTTGCTTTGCTGTTATGCTGTTTGATTTTGACTGTGCTTGGGATCCACAATATTAATGTGCATGTGCCATGTCCTAGACTGGAGAGTGTGAAGGGAGATTGATATTAACATGTTTATTTGTTTAGATACGTTAATGTTATTCTTCTATGTTAAATTTATTTTTATTATTATTATTATTTATTGAGTGCACTTGTGCTAATGAAAAGTCTTATGAGCTATTGTTCCCATTTCGGGCAATAATTAAAAACAGGTTATTCTTATTCAAACAGGTTGTTATTCTCAAGAAGGCATATTTCCCTTTCAAGAGTAGGTTATATTCTTTGTGTTTTTATTTTTATTATTATTAATTCATTATATATTTTTAGATCATTTAAACTGAGGTGAGGCACTGGGGTAATTATTTATAATTCTCACAGGTGCCGGTCTAGGGCCTTATTGCCTAGTGCTAATCTGGAGTTATAATCTCTATACCTATCAGGTAGAAAATATAGATAAGAGACCTTAATGGTTTTTGAGATTATCATATATTTTTTTTTTTATAAAATTTTTATATTTAATATTCACTTTGGGAAAAGAAAATATGTCAGTAGTGTGATAAATTTCACAGTAAAATGTTTTCCACTTTCAAATCTTTGGTTGTTTTAAACCATTACTCTTTTTTTTCTTTATTTTGTGTATATAAAGAGGCTATCCTGTTTACTGTGAACTATAGATAATTTTATGTGAACATTGTAAGTGTAAGATCAATATATATATATATATATATATATATATATATATATATATATATATATATATATATATTATATATATATATATATATATATTATATATATATATATATATTGATCTTACACTTACAATGTTCGCATAAAATTATCTATAGTTCACAGTACACAAGGATAGCCTCTTTATATACACAAAATAAAGAGAAAAAAAGAGTAATGGTTTAAAACAACCAAAGATTTGAAAGTGGAAAATGTTTTACTGTGAAATTTATCACACTACTGACATATTTTCTTTTCCCAAAGTGAATATTAAATATTAAAATTTTATAAAAAAAAAAATATATGATAATCTCAAAAACCATTAAGGTCTCTTATCTATATTTTCTACCTGATAGGTATAGAGATTATAACTCCAGATTAGCACTAGGCAATACGGCCCTAGACCGGCACCTGTGAGAATTATAAATAATTACTCCAGCGCCTCACCTCAGTTTAAATGACCTAAAAATATATAATGAATTAATAATAATAATAATAAAACACAAAGAATATAACCTACTCTTGAAAGGGTAATATGCCTTCTTGAGAATAACAACCTGTTTGAATAAGAATAACCTGTTTTTAATTATTGCCCGAAATGGGAACAATAGCTCATAAGACTTTTCATTAGCACAAGTGCACTCAATAAATAATAATAATAAAATAAATTTAACATAGAAGAATAACATTAACGTATCTAAACAAATAAACATGTTAACATCAATCACCCTTCACGCTCTCCAGTCTAGGACATGGCACATGCTTATTAATATTGTGGATCCCAAGCACAGTCAAAATCAAACAGCATAACAGCAAAGCAACAAGCAGGTAAGACTATATTCCTCAGAGAATACGAGAAAAATATACTCGGCAGCAGCCAGCCCCTTACATATATATATATATATATATATATATATATATATATATATATATATATATATATATATATATATATATATATATATATATATAATATATATATATATATATATATATATATATATATATATATATGAGAGAGAAAGAGAAATGAAAATGTTGGAACTATACATTGAATGAGATAAAAATTGCAAAAAAGTGAAAAATGTGATATTTGTACTTATTAAATTGCTTATATTTTCTAAACCAAGCCAAAACCAAAAATAATTCATTAAAAAAATTAAAATATACATATATAACAATAATTCAGCAAAGTTTGAAAAAAATCGAAGAGGAGGTTTTTTTTCAAGGTCAAGGTCAAGGTCACCAATAGGTCAAATTTTTTATTTGACCTCCGAGGTCAAAATCATCTAAATAAATGTTGTACCGCTATTCAAGATCTTTTAAATGGTCTTTACACGATGCTTCTAAGTGCCATAGAAGCCGAGATATTGTATTTTGACCTCGGACTACTCTCTGAAAATTGACATTTTTGACCAAAGTTTCAAAGGTCATATCTTCTGAACCGTATGAGCTAGAGACCTGCAATAAACGCCATTCATATTTTCTCAACAAGATCTGTTAGTGTGCCATTTTTCATAAAAATCGAAAGGGGTCACGGAAAAAATTGCCAAATTTCGGTTGAAGTGACGTGGAATGACCCATATATATATATATATATATATATATATATATATATATTATATATATATATATATATATATATATATATATATATATATATATTATAAAAGGTATGTGACCCCCCAAAAAATAGTAATTTTAAAGAAATTAAGTCTACCATAATTTGAGTGACCTGAATATATTCCAATCAAATGGCAACATGTCCAGATACACATTGTTGGAAAGTAAGTCTACGGAAAGTGGAGAGAACAGAAGAAGGTTTATGTTCCGATCTTCACCATTAGAGTTCTGACACAATGGGCATAGCGGTTGTTTGGTGCCAGAGAGTTGAAGAGAGAAAAATGAGTCATGCAAGCTCTTAATGAATCAGTTGGGCTATGCGACTGGATAGGTCCATCGGTAAATGAAGGATTACGATGTCAGAGGCCAAATGAAGAATCCAAAGAGAAATAGTGAACGATTGTCACAGTTTATTACGATAATCAATTTAAGGAACATTTGTCACAATTGAAGAAAAGGTTTTGAAGAAATTATTAACAAAACTGCTAAAGTTTCATTTCAGAAAGGGCGAAACGAATTGACAAAGTTGTTAAAATGACGATGATGAAGAAACTTACGTTACAAATGGCAATAAGATTTAAATAAAAATAATCACAATTAATTTCGGCTATTCAGAAGTAGAAGAATATATGATATATATTTTCACCAAGGGAGGACAAGGAGCTAAAAAAGTAGAAGCGTTCTAACAAAACTTTAAAAAAGAATTGGCAAAATATTGATGTATTCATTTCTTTTGGGCATGTTCAGTTCGGGTTGGTTACGTATATATATATATATATATATATATATATATATATATATATATATATATATATATATATATATATATATATATATATATATAATATATATATATATATATATATATATATATATATTCCCAGCTTCCACTAAGTCTTGGTATAACTCCTTTAATGCTGGCATCAATGTTTGATTTTGTTGATGTTGTGGATTTGCTTTTGTCATACGACGTAGATGTAAACTCAGTTGATCATGTTAAGGGATGGACGCCATTTATATATTCAGTTTTTTATGGGTAAGTCGGCCTAATATCAATTTTCTTTTTGCAATTATATATATAATATATATATATATATATATATATATATATATATATACATATATATATATATATATATATATATATATATATATATATATATATATATATATATATATATATATATATATATATATATATATATTAGTGATTAAACAATTAATCGTTATCTGCAAAATAGGCATATTTTTCTCAATCGTTATCGTCAGTTTTAGGCCGATTATTTTGCCGATTAATTTACACATATTGTCTTATAAATATCTCTGTTAAGAAGTGAATGGCCGTTTAGTAGTGGGGGACCAATTATACTGTTCAAGACGAGATCGAATTTCCTCAGGAACTTTAGAAAAGATTGTTTCTTCATCCAGTTTAAGAGCTCTAAATTTAAAGTACTTTGAATTTTGCATGTCTGTTCATGTTCTTACACATTAAATTTTTTTAAAAATCATAATGTTCTTAAGATACTACAGGGTATTCCATTTACTCTCAGTCCCAGATATGAAATATTAAAGTACTAAATTAAATGAAATTTGTATATGAAAATCTTAAATGAGTTAGTTATTCATTTGGATGATGAGGAACTCTGTACTTGCTATTTTCAGCAGGGTGGAGTCGCTTGCCACATGTCCAACGTCAGAATATACGAAATTGAGTCTTTCTTTGAGGATTGGGTCATTTCTAAGGGTTTAGGAAAGTCCTTTGAGGATTGGGTCATTTCTAAAGGTTTTAGGCTACCAAGATCGCTTGACCTTACCCTGCTGGATTTCTTCCAATGGGGCGTACTAAAAGTGAAAGTGTTTCGTAACAAACCACTTACTCTCATGCAACCTGAAAGACAATAATTAAAGCTGTGACTCCCAATATATTCCCTAACATGGAAAAGCGTGTGCAGGCATTCCTTGATGCTAATGGCATATCACTCCAATACTTGTGACGTCAGCAAGAATCTCATACATCAAGGTTTGTTCGTGGTAAATTTTATTAACTTTTCGATCACTACATTGATATCCATAAGCGCATATCTGTGGACAGAGAACGAGTGGGACACACCTATATTATACTATATATTAAAATAATATATATTTACACATTTGAATAAATAAAAAAACAATTTAATTCTTCCTTTTTATAAAATTAAATTTATTATAGTAATAAAAATGTTCAAAATATACTTCTTCAGTTTCATCGTTATTGCCATCTTCAAAATTACTATAATCGTCATCGTCCAAAAAATTCATTGATCGTCTAATCACTTTTATATAAATATATATTAGGGATGGAGCGATACCAAAATTTTTACCGATACCAAGACTTCCAAATTCACCAATACTTTATCCATTCATATACCAAAATTTTTAACGATACCTATACTAAGACTTTCAAATTCACAGATATCGATACCAAAAAATTCACCGGTACCGATACCCGATACCTGAAAATATACCGATACTTCACTCCATCCCTATATATATATATATATATATATATATATATATATATATATATATATATATATATATATATATATATATATATATATAATATATATATATAATATATACTATATATATGGGATGAACTCATCTCTAGATTTATTAAAGTTGAAAACTTTGATTTTTAATTTATAACTAGCATAGATCTGGAAACCTTTGAAACTGGCAACTATGGTTTGTTTTGTTTTTTAGTTGCCGAGGACGGAGAGTAAGGAACCGGTGAGATATACTTTTGTATTGTCTGGTACTAAGATTAATTTGGTATGTCTTAGATATTATTGTTGTGCCATATTGTTCTGAGATGCAAAAATAATAAAGTGTAAACTAATATTCTCTTAAATAAACATTGATAGTTGTTGCAGTGAGTTTGACTACCTTGTAATGCTAATGTATAGGGCAGTCATAGTGGAAGCTGAAATATTGAACTAGGCCATACTAAGAAAAAGTGTAATTCCAACACCTCACAGCTTCCCATATATATATATATTTCTAAATGGAATAAAGATTGTTTGTAAACTCTGCTTCAGCTAAAATCGTTCATGGAGCTCTAAACCATTATGCTGTTGACATGAGTTATTAATTAGTGGCTGTTGGATTTTAACTGTATAAAATAATTAGAAAAGTGCGAGTCGGAGAGGATGTTATTCTGTTGTAATTTATAATTAAAGAGAAAGTTGTATTATTTGATTAGTCTTAATTGTCACATATTACAGCAGAAATAGTCAACATAAAGAACATAAAATCCTTTCCAACATAAACCCTCAGTCCCTTTAATTGCGTCACATTTAGAAAGTCATGCCAGAGCAAGATTTGAATCCATTTCCATAATTACTCGATCACCTTAAGCAATTTGAGTTGAAGTTGGGAGAGGGGAGTAGTTATCAAATTTGATGCCTAGTATCCCAAACTCCACTTAGGAAAAACATTTCTTCTGACTATGATACCTACTAAAGGTAGGTAATGGATCTCCTCATTAAGGGATAGGGTTGTTGTATAACTATCTCTTTTATTTATATTTAATTTTTGCTATTTCTATAATTTTTATTTATTGTGGTCTTCTTTTATTATTATTTCTTTAAAATCTTGACAGAAACTCTAAGGTGGCGTTACGGTTACATGAATTTGGAGCAGATATCCATGCAAGAGCTTTTGACGGAGTTTCTGCTTTTGATTTCTTGCCGAAGCTTAATGATGATAGAATTGAGGAAATATTTTATAAAGAATCACAGGTAGCAACGAAAATTTAATATTATGAGGAGTGGGTATTGCTTGAGTATTAAATATCCGATGCCAGTCACGTATAAATGGTGTTAATACTAAAATTTTAATAGATATCTGGAATTTTATTAGTCATGCATAATTAAAATAAATATTTTTAAAAGCAAACTTATTCAAGTAAATATTTTTAAAAGCAAATTCACAAGTTTTATATACATTATTTAAAAATGTTAAAAAATTCTTCATTTATTTTTTATTTTAAAGGTTGGGAGTGGCAAAGAATGTACCAAAGTTGGTGATGGACCCGAAGTCGAATATCAAGATGATGTTTTTGAAGAATTTGACAATTTACATATCAGTGATATGAAACGGTAAGATTTGATGTATTATTCAAGACCTTGTCTAATGATTTTATAAATTTATTTTGTCTTTAAGTTTCTTTTGAATAACGATCAATGGAGGTGGTGGATCCTGAAATAGCAGAACCTAAGTAATTTTATTTTATTTTATTTTATTTTTTTTAAATTTAATTTCAGTTTGATTTTTAATTTTATTTGTTGATTGAATTTATAATAGTGAATCATTATATTTAAATTTTATTTTCATAACTTTTTATATAAATTACAGCTCATGAGTTGTGACAAAATCTTATCTATGATAAGCATAAAGCTTATTATATTATGGCTATATATATATATATATATATATATATATATATATATATATATATATATATATATATATATATATATATATATATATATATATATATATATATATATATATATATATATATTATTATTTTTTTTAATATAGAATATTCTTTATTTAATCTATATGAAACACTTTCATTCACATCCTTTCTAACTTTTGATATTTGAGTAAAGTGTTGCTCATAGGATAATAATAATTAATAATAATAATAATAATTCTAATATTTTTCTTATTTAAAGCTCAAATGAAAATTGTGAATTTAGGTATTGTATTTAAAATATTACCTAAATAAGAAAAACAAAATGAAATAATAATATAATAAACAGGTATTACTAGATCATATTATCTGGAGACCGTTTAAACAGACGGAATTGAGGAGTACCTTAAGGTAGCACCTCTGTCCATTTTTTTTTTTGTAAAATAATATACGAGGTTTTTTAAAGAATGATCACCACTAACATAATATTTTATGTTCTGCGCTGCGCAGTTGATTGCACACTTTGATTATCTGATCTAAATCTTTTAGTTTCTGTTTAAATAATCCAGGAAGGTTTTTTTGTTTTTATTCACTAGTGAAATGATTAAAGACCTGTGGTTTAAAATATTTAAATTTTTAGTTACGAAAACCAACCTTTGTCGTCTCTGCCAAATCCCCCCCCCCCTCCGTCATTCAACCATGAAAGAGAAGGAACTTAAATACACAACTTCACTAACGATTTTTGTAATATAGTTTGACAAATAATTTAATTTGAAATGTAAAAGTCAAATATATTGAAGATAAAACCCTCCAGAAAGTAATCTTAAAATATTTTAGAAATAAGAATTGGGTTCAGATGGAAGAATTTTATTGCATCTTCATGAAACTTTCTTGTTGTCAAGAATATACTTCATCATCATCATGCAAAATAATTAAAATAGAACTTGCCATCACTTGTACTCGGGATCTACCATAATACCTTAACTCTGACTCGGTTCGGTACATCACTTATATTATATATATATATATATATATATATATATATATATATATATATATATATATATATATATATATATATATATATATATATATATATATATATATATATATATATATATATATATATATATATATATATTTCAAGTTCATCTTATCCAATGATGTCTGTGAGAAGAAAAACCCCCAACAGGTTGAAGAAAATGAGAGGTTCCTCAGCTCCTCCGATAATGAATACAATTCATGGAGTGACTCCTCGTCCTCATCATCATTATCATAATGGAAATTATTTTTTAAAGGTACGTGCTGTATTATTATTATTATTATTTTGTTGTTGTTGTTGTTGTGTAATGATGGTGGTGGTGATAACTTTTTAAATGAGTAGTTCACGGTTGGTCATTTTATTATGGATTTTCTTTGTTTAAGGATAAAAAATTAATGATTCTAACGTTAAAGTTAAAGTTCTCATTTACGACATGGTTCTTATATTTTGTTAGGATTTCTGAATTTAAGTGTACCACTTGTGCAAATCATACCTAGTGGGCTTGTTAATATTCTAATGAAGAAATGAAGTGTTGCTATTAAGACAGTAATATATTCAATACTGTGATATTATTTTATATTGTTTGAGATATTTTTAAAATTTTAATTCATTTAATATATTTAGGAGACAGCACAGGATGTCGGGGATTGGACGGGAAGGAGTTATCGGAGATCTTCCTATTCCAGAGATAAAGATGATGAGAAAAAAATTTGTTGTTTAAGCCCGCAAGTTCATGTGATGAATGCTAACTCACGTAAGCAAATAAAATTATCGTTATTATTATTATGGAGGTAAAATATGATTTTAAACCAACAAAGTATGAGGTGCAGTTAAAAAGATGGGTAAAACTTTCAGTTATTGGGAAATAGTGGTTGAAATAAAGATTAGGAATTAATAATGTATGTTACTAAAAATTGATCAGGTAGGTTTATAATTAAATAGGTAACTAATTAATATATGATGCTACCAAAAAGATATTTCTATACTATGGTAATGCTCAAGAAGTGCAAAAAATGCAATACCTTAACCCTCCCACACTCCTGATATAGAAAGAAGTATATAAATAACGTCCTTCACTTAGGTCAAATATAGACTTGGTACCCAGAAATAAGTAAGACCTGCTAAAGTATTTTTGAAAAAATACTTCTTGAATGATTTATTTTTTAAAATAAAAGTTTACAACTCACTGGCATTAGCTTATTCGAAGAGGGGAGTGTTTCTAGGAAGTTTCCTAGGATCCACATAAGAAATTGAATTAGTGCCTTCAAGAATATGATTCAGTCACTACACTGTTATTCCTCAGTAACTGCAACTTTAAGAGCCTTTTCTTGAAAGGAAATCGTACTTCAGGTAAATATTATAAACTGGTAATACTTACAAACATTGTGAATTCTCTTGTAAGAAATTGTCCTTTATAAAAATCACCTGAAATAGAGATTCATTCTGACGAGGGGACATTCCCTTCAAATAATTTATGAAAAATTCTTTGAAAAAACTTGAAAACCTATACCAATTAATTCTATGTACCAAGGCAACAACACTTATTGTTTTAAGGAGTTCTAATTTTTGAGGGGAGGGGGGGTGTTTACGTATTTGCCTTCTTGTACGTCTTTAGTATTACTCCATCCTCTCTCCATTTGGTGACATCCAATATTAGTTATTTATTAAAAATCTAGTTAGTTTTTTATTAATATGTAGCTATATTTAGAGAAAGAGACGTGTATTTGAAGACTTGGATATTAGAGAATAGTTCAGTAGAAAGATGGTGATACTAATTAAAATTATGCAATAGTGGATTTAGAAATAATTTTTAGGTTAGGAATACCTCAGAGATATGGATATATAAAGAATGAAGGAAAAGTACATTTGATATACGAATGATTCAACGAAGAGGAAAATTAGTGGATGGAGAAAATTGCAAAAGTGATGATGAAGGTACAGGATATGAAAGTCGAATTATCCGAGTGATGTAAAAAGTTTTGAGAAGACCCTGCAGGAATGGGTAACCTCTTCTGTGACTAATATTTGATTTTCCTAAGTGCTTGGATCTAATACATTTAAAAATGTTGCCATATATAAGAATGTATCATTCGGCATTCACCATACCACACTTTTGACACCCATAGATTTACTGTGTTTCTGGGGACAAATTTTTATTTTATTTTTTGTTGTTAATTTATTAGAACCTTACCTGATTATATATATATATATATATATATATATATATATATATATATATATATATATATATATATATATATATATATATATATATATATATATATATATATTTTTTTTTTTTTTTTTTTATATATATATGGCCACATATATATATCCTTATATATATATATATATACGGTCTATATCTATATATATATATAGGTTTGGGTGGTATATATATAGTGTCTTATATATATATATGTTATATATATATATATATATATATATATATATATATATATATATATATATATATATATATATATATATATATATATATATATATATATATATATATATATATATATATAATATATATATATATATATATATTGCAGTTAATCATAACGTGAGGAAATTGCTTTTAAACCTTTTGTAGAATGTTTAAATCTTTTCTTTTTGTACAAAAAGATGAATTATTGATTAGGAGTATTTTTAATTGAGAGACATAGAGAGGGGGAAAAAAAAGGAGAAACTTAAGATGTAAAGATGACAAGCAAGGAATGAAAGTCGAGAAGAGGATTAATTAAGGTCTAGGGAGGAAAATTTGACTGTAATAATAGTAATAAATGAAATATCAGTTATCATTCGGGTTGGAGTTTTTTTTATTCACCTTGTTATTTGTATAGGTTATTGAATTATTGTTTCAAAAGATGAAATTTTTTTTTTTTAAAGATCTTAAATTAACACATTATCATCTCTCTCTACCGAAATTAAAGTTTAGAAGTTTATTTCATTTGTACGAGGAAATTTTTAAACAAAATTTTGCATAGTTTATCAAAATCTATGTAATTAGCTTTGTAATAATACTACTTACTTCCTTTATACGTAGCATTAGCGGCATTTCATTTTTAAAAGGAATAAAAGGTGGTCATGGGTGAATACACAGGGAGAGGGTGAATAAAATTTTAGAGGTTGCAGCAGTAACTTATTTTTGGCTATAATTTCGTATATTTTTTATTACCAGGTTCTCCGGGCGCAAATTTTCATCCTTGTTCTTATTATGGAAATGAAGTCCCATGTGTTGGAAGGAGAGACCATTCTGAGCCTAATAGATCTAGTAATATTGCTATGAATAATAACAAGAGGAGAATGACTTTCCCAGTTTCCTACGACAGTTCAAGGCAAACTTATGTTTCTCCATGTGCTCATCCAGCAGGAAACTCCTTTCCTACCACACTCGAAGATCTTGCCAAAACTTTAAGAACGTCCAAAAATTTCACTCTTGGAAAGATGGATCTTTATATGTCTAAATTCGGTTACCGTCGTCTAAGCCAAGATTATTTGGAGAAAATTAAAGAGGCGGACAAAGAAAATGAATATACTTTGATTCAAAAAACGTAATCAATTATATTTCATTCAATAAAAATTTGAAGGTTAAAGTATAAAAATTTCAATTTGAATATTTCTTATTAATAAATAAATGCGTCTTTAAAATAAAAAATATGGAATTTGCTATCAATAAACTTACAAAATTTGAATCAGGAATCCTTGTCCGGGTTTTCTATTGTAATATCAGAAACTAAATACATTGACTGCATTTGTTGGTCAATCAAAGGTTGATGAATTTTGGAATGCGATTGAACGAAACTTGAATCTATGGTTGATGTTAAGACTTCGTTATGAGAGGTTGTGACGTATATATGGTGAGAGTGAGCAGTTTGATAAGGTTCAGTTGTTAATGTTGCAGCAATCTGTTCACTCTCTCTTTGCAAGTTAAGTTGAGACTGGATCGAAGCTAAGGAAGAATTGCCTTCCGTAAAGTCACTCAGTGTTCCCAGATTCTCATCTCCAGAAATTAAATGAACCTCAGAAGGTTCATGTTCATCTGACGTGCATGGGAGAGAGACGATCACGTTTTGTGCTGGATCACCTCCATTAACGTGTTCTTCACTTTCATATTGCGTTACGATCCTTCCTGAACATTTTGAACCATCATCGCCTGCATTCTGAGTAAGAAAAAAATTAGAAATTAGAACTAAAAGATACAAATTTTGTACTAATTTATTTTTACTTTATTTGTAAGTTTGCATGTTTGTATAAGGTATTTTTTTAACTTTTACTCAATTTGAATTACTTATCCCAAAAATACTAAAGGATAAAAAAAAAAAAAGAATTTTTTATTTTGAATAAACTTTTCAATACAACGTACCTCCTTAATCGTTGCCCTGTTGTGAATAAGTGATATGTGAAGTTGCAATTTCCTTTTGTCTGTAAAACTTCGAGAACAAACTTCGCAAGTGTGACGCAATGTTCCTATGTTGTGGACTTTGTTCATGTGGGAGCGAAGGTCTCCTTTCCATTTGAAACTCTTGCCACAGTTCATGCAACTATGCATCGCAGAGGAATGACTTTTATTCTTATGGTATCTGCATTATATAATATATATATATATATATATATATATATATATATATATATATATATATATATATATATATATATATATATATATATATATATATATATATATATTATATATATATATATATATATATATATATATATATATATATATAAAATGTGGAAATAGATACATTAAGATAGAAAGGAAGTTGAGAGAGAAGAAAAAAAAATCAAAAACAAGAAAATGAAGACGTAAAGCTGCAAGAGCTCCCGTCTAATATTTGAGTATCGCTCAGTATAAAAAAAAAAAATGAAGATTTTTGGGATGAGAATTTAATAAATAAGCTTATCCACAATTTTAGTGGAACAAAATTTAATAAATGGTGGTGATAAAGACCAGGTACTTTGGAGCCCCCAACGGAGACCCTTGTGCAAGTACAAAAAGAAATTCTTGGAGACGAAACTATATATATATATATATATATATATATATATATATATATATATATATATATATATATATATATATATATATATATATATATATATATATATATATATATATATATATATATATATATATATATATATATATATATGGGGGCCCCAATGACCTTAGCACTGTCACTGAATTTAACATTTTATTTTAATACAATTTAGCTCAAGAACATCAAATTTTTAGGGAGGATTTTCATTTAACTGAATCTGGGAGAAGTTTCAAAACGATATAGGCTTAGTTTTTTTGAAAATTAATTTGTATTGCAAAAAAAAAAAATAAAAAAATTTACTATTACATATAATTCTGGCCAGTGGAATTTTGATACGGCGATACACAATATAAGACTGATATCTTCTTTGACTATTTAGGATAAGGAACCACACTATCTGCCATTTATCTTACCACAAATGGCTGCAGTGGTAAATAAAATATTTCTACAGACAGCACCACCCAGCAGCGTATATGGTGCTAAGCACATGTATATAATATTTATTGGTATACGTAAAAGGTAAGTACAAGAGCAACCATTTTGTGGAATTCTCTGCCATTTCTGTATTTCCTGTCGAATTTAATCTCAATTACTTTAAAGCTCACCTATATTTTCGTTAAGTGAGAACTGAGGGGTTATTATTTTAACACCCACCTCCTTGAATTGGGCTTTGCCCGTGAGCGGTTGTGATAACTGTAATAGTAATAATAAACAGATAAGGGAAAAGACTGACTTAAGATGTACCATGAAACAATCTTTATATGAAGTTTCGAAAATAGAAAAGAAAAAAAAAAGAAAAAAAGATTTCAAACCTTTTCATTTAACAAAATAAACCGGTACGAATGAATAAGTATAACATGTAAACCTAAAGTTAGAGAGTTTGACATAAAAAGGATAGGAATGAATGGGACAGGATTTCGTCAGAGAAATGGATATACGATAAATGCAGAAAAATAATATTTATGGTAATAATATAAGGAAACAAATTAAAGAGTGAAAAGATCTCATGTTTAAGAAGCGCACTCTATGATTGTCCTTTTTTATAAGATTCTGGGGGTAATCTGAACAGTTCTGAAGGAAGAGAACTTAGAATCTTTCAGTGTATTAAAAGATAATATAGTTGAGATTGAATTGAACTCTACAGCAATGCAAACGATTATATTTTTTCTGTCTCGACTAAATCTACATAAAAGAACAGAAGTCAACTACTCAAAGGTCACCCTCCTCGCATTGGATTATTATTATTATTATTATTTTTTTTTTGGCGGAGTATGTCCTTCAAAATGGAAAGGGTGATATAAAATTAGTCATCGGCGTAGTAGTGGACAAATAAATCAAATATGAACAAAGTAGAGAATATAATGGAACAATGATATAAAGTGAAGCACGACTATTTGTGTACTTAAAAGATGGAAGATAGCTGCTAGAAACGAATACGAAAGGAACGTGAGGAGGATAGATTAGAAATAAAAGATTTATTTTACCAAACTCCACCACATATTTTGACTGAAGCCTTAACATAGGATTCGCCAATATGCTAAAGAGCAGGACTAAGAGTCGACGAGAAAAGGAAAAGATAGGTTGAGCATTTCTTATGGAAATTGGCGATCTGAAATGACTAGAAGATGGGGGAAAAAAATCACATTTTTAATTTTCAAATCATCCTGTTAAGAATAGATACAAAAATTATAAAAAAAACAAATTGGGGCGATGGAATTATAGTTGGAGGATTAAGAGGGGCCAAGTTTTTGTCAAAAATTTAATGGGTTCCTCTTTCAGCAATAAATAAATATAAAATTGATAGGCTTAAACAAAACAGTTTACTAAGGTTGGATGCAAAATCATAACTACAAGTTTTGGAAACCACAGGAGAAATACTATCAGGACCATACATCTTCTTAATAACCATCTCAGAGAGAAGCAGAAATCAGAAGGCATGAATGAGGTGGAGACAGCTGGAGAAGCAGAAAGAACACTGGAATTGCCTAATGTGGAGTTGGAGGCAACGGTTTAAGCTGCTACAGAATGATCTGGACTATAAAAAGAATAGATGTAGAAAGAGTTAAATTTGGAAATCAAACCTTTTATGCCAGAGTATCGAAAACTTTATATATTTCCAGTGGTACTGCATATGATTCACTGAAATGCCAAAAGTAAAAGATCAGGAATCTTATAGAAGGAAAGGAAGATCCCAAGTCAACTATTCCCTACGAAAGCCATACTGCCGATACGAGATAAAATTAAGAAATTAAGAAGTCTCTATATATTAAAATATTACGAATGGTTTTAAAAACTTTGAAACATATGGAAGTGCGATAAGACTTTTTCTAGTATAGGTAGAATGAGAAAATATTTCCAGTGGGATGGTAATGTAGAAGTTGAAATGCATAAACGAAATTTTACTAAGCCAGGATATTGCTTTGAAAAGTAAGCTTTTGAGAATCACAGGAAAAATACCGCAAATACCGTAGACCTTCTTAGTATGAATCTGGGAAAAAACAAATCACTTTTTTTTAAAAAAGAAATTACGATGTAACACATAAAAGAATGAATTACACTGGAATGATCAAAGATGGAATTAAAGTAATAAGCCTAAACAAAAGGTTCAGATTTAAAACATGATATGACAAGTGAAACGACAGAACAGAAAAGGAAGAAACAAAAAGTCAACTTTTTGACAAAGTCCCTTAGAGAGAAAAGAACCAAAAAAGATTAGTCCATTTTATATGGTCAAGAGGGTTCTTGCTTCAATGAAGTGGATCTTATTGTGATCGTAAGGGTGAAGTTTTAGTAGCAAGAGTTTCTAGAGTTAAAAAAAAAAAATAATATAATTCCTAACTTTTGGTAGGTAAAGTTATTATAATAAATACAAGGCTAGAATATCCAGGTACATACAATGGTTTGAAATTTAATCTAAAGGAACGAAAAGTCTGTCGCCTCAACTATGAAGTCTGCATATTTCAGGAGTGATGGTCAATTCATCCTATCTTTGTATATCTGTACATCTATTTTTAATATAAAACTATAACATTACATACCTTAATGCTTCTGCTGTTACGAATTTCTTACTGCACAATCTGCAATCATAAGGAGTTAAAGTGGAATGAACTGTATTAAGGTGCTTCATGAGAACGGATCTCAAAGTGAATCTTTGTCCACAGATGTCACAAGGATGCTTTGCCTCTCCATGCATTCGTATCATATGAATTTTGAAAGAAGTTGATAACATTTCCTTTTTACAAAGGTGACAAACCTTCTTTTGACCTGGAATGTCGCTATGAATTCTTAAATGATCAGCAAAGGACTTTTTTGTGCTAGTCATGTGACCACATTCAGCACAAAGATAATCTTTTGTTTCAGTGTCTTTTGTATGAAATCGATGTACATGAATTTTCAAGGCTGCTTTACTTGCCACTTTTAAACCACAAATATGGCAAATAAATTCATGTGGTCCGACTTTATGGAATTGTAAGTGAGTTTCTCTGTGTTTCTCCAACTCGTATTTATAAGTGAAGGTAAGGTTACAACTGTTACATGAATAAATTTTCTCTCTTCTGTGTTCCCTTTGACTGTCTTCATTAATTATTTTCCCATGAAAACTCTTTCTATGATCTGATAATTCTTTCTTTGAAAAATAAACGAAGGTACATTCATTGCATTGCCACATTTTGTGAAAAGAATAGGATTCGTCACTCGTATTGCAATTACCGTCAGAGCTACCATCAGAATCCGATTTCTTTTTTCTGGTTCCATGTGCTGCAATTTTATGCATTCTATAACCTCTTTCATCCAAAAATGTTTTTTGGCATACTTCGCAGGTATGATTTCCTATTTTAAGGTTTAAAGTATCCAGGAGATACTTTAATAAGTGTTGGAGCTGCTTCTCCAGTAGTTGGATTCATTAGATAAATCAAAGATCCATCCACAGCAGTTTGAATTAGGGTTTGTGGCTTGGGTTGTATTGGTCTTACAGCTGAAGTATTTCCACTGCTACTTAACGTTTCCAGTAAAGATTTGCTAAAAGGTGATGTATATGTTTCTTGTTCATCTTGCGTTATAATGATGCTTTGTACCTTACTCTCTCTTTCAAAATTATTGCACTTGTTTATCAAATTATCTTTTTCTTCTGGTCTCTCTACTTTTACAGTCATTAAATCAATATTGTCTATTGACGGTGATGTAAAAGATTTCACTGTAGAATGTATTGATTTACTTGAAGAAGGTGTAGAGTTTGAGGAAGAAGCGGATGATATTGGGGTACTAGATGGCAATGAAGGTTGTACATGGTGTTCTTTAAGCAAATGCTTTTCAACTAAACTTTGAGCAAAAAATTTCCTTCTACAGATATGGCACTGAAATGGTTTTCGCGGTCTACCGCCTTTCTTTTTTATGGGTTTTTCGTTCTCTGCTGATTCACTGGTCTTCTTGTCAGTAACAGGTTTTATTATTTTCTTTGAAGCTCTTCCCCGGCGTGGTCTACTATAAGCCAAATCTTCAAGGTTAATATCTTTATTATTATCTTTAAGGACATATTCTTTAGGAATTACTGAGGACGGGACCTTTGGAAGAATTTGGAATGTTAACTTTGGTCTTTTATTAACAACGAAGAGTTGGTTAATCTCTTCTCTTAAGTCATGCAAGCGCTTAAATGTCAAGTCTGCTTCATTCATTAAATCAGAACATTTTTGACACAGATCTATAGACTCGGTGTTTGTCAAAACTGTTTGATTTATAATGCTACTCAAAAGTTCAAGAAGAGAGATTTTCATACCAAAAAGTTTTTGATTGTTCATGTAAGTACATCGTTCTGCAGGATCAATTAATACCTGACCACACAAAAAACATGAACAAGGTCCTAAATTTGGCTGTTCAACAGCAGTATTATTAGTTGACTGCTGTGGCAATTTTTGAAGAGAAACATTTAAGTAATTGTTAAAACTTGTGCAAGTAGAAAAGTTGGAGTTGTTTAATCCATTCTCATTACTATTAAGTTTTGCAATAAAGACTCCATTCTTCTTTGAAGGAACTTGATTCGGAGGTAAAGGTTTTGATTTTATGAATTTTTGCTGTAGATTTATCGGTGGTTTAATAATGTGAGGTGGGGAATTAATTAGACAACTATTCTGTAATATATTTTCTGATTTTGAAGAACCAGTAATAACATTTAGGTCTCCTGATAATAATCTTGATGCAAGTTTACTTGAAATTTCACTATTGCTTGATACAATTGCTAAGTCATCAACTTCAACAAACTCTGTTTCAAATGCTTCGGAGTGTAGGGGTGATGTACCAATGCAATTTTCACCGTTGTGTGTGAGAGATGCCAAGACACTGACATAATGTGAGCTTTCATCAGTATTTAAATTATCATTCATTCAGTCTGTTCTGTATATATATATATATATATATATATATATATATATATATATATATATATATATATATATATATATATATATATATATATATATATATATATATATATATATATATATATATATATATATATATATATATATTTTAAATATTTTTTACAGTATTTTCTAATTTAAATTTATATAATTATGAAATTTAATATAATTGACGATAATGATGAAAATAAAAAATGAATTTTGTATGTTCAAAAGTTTGTGCAAATATGCTAACATAATGCCCCTCTAATCCTTTGGGTTGTTATTAGTAGCTTGCTAACTGAGAATAATCATGACACACTGGCTGCTATAAACCTACTTGTCATTGATGGCATTTATGGTAGAACACTAATGAAAATGGTAGTAGTAGTAGCTATAGCAGTAATGGACATGCTTTACACTTTTAATACATTTCTTATATATTGTGAGTTACTTAAGGAATGCAAAATAATGTTATATCTATTTACAAAAGAAAAAAAAAAAAAAAAAGTTGGGAAATTTTAGGTCCATTAATTTAAAATCATTAGTAAAACTCACAGAAGCACATTACTTATTGTGTTGACCAACAAGAATCAGTTCATACTATTAATATAGATTCAGTACAGCATTTAACAAAGTATCCCATGCTGTGCTGATGTACAAATTATGGAAGTAAGCAAAAAAATATGAAATTCTCAAACGTGCAGTACCAAATGATTATGTCATCATGGATAGTAGCAAAAAAGCTGCGTTTATTGGGCTCTACGCAATATCTACTTCAGTTCCTATTCTATATAGTGCTTAAATGATTTTGATATATAAGTGGGATAATTTTGATGAGAGAATAAATAGTAGTATTCCTAAGGTTGGTGATGATACTAAATTAACTACGATACTTCTGTAAGGAATCTTGATATTTGTATAAAATTTATCGTGACTTGGGTAAACTTTCGGTCAAGGCTGACAAGTGTTAAAAGAATTTCAACATAAATATATAAAGTACTTCATATTAACAAATCAAATAAGGAATATAATTCTGAATATAAACAGGAAATGGCTACAGTCTGTTGACAAAGAAAAGGATATGAATGTAATTACCAGTAAAAATTTGAGATTGTCAGACCTTTGTTTGAAATTTAGAAATAGAATTAACAATATGATAGCAACATTAAATATGTTGTTTACTGTTGCTTACAAGGAGTAAGGAAGTAATAATCAAACACCTTAAGTTGTGTTAGACTATTAATTGAATACCATTCAGAAGTTTGGACCCCTTATCTAAGAAAGCTCTGACTCTCCCTAAAAATTTTTTTGCAATGGTCGAAAAGGACCCAGTCAATTGGAATTTTGCTCCTATCAAGAAAATAAATAAAATTTTCTGTAATGTAAAAAAAGTATAATAAAAGTTGACAGCAAAGAATTTAAATAAGTTATCAATATTAAAAAATTATGCTTTATTTCTTGATATTAATAATATTCTAGCTGGCTTGGTTCTATTTGATTACATTGTTTAGATATAGTTTGTCAATAACTCTAATATGTTATTAAGCAGTTACAATTTTTAATCTGACAATGGTCATTCCCTGATCCAATTTTTTAAAATTAGTGACATAATACAAATTTTGCATTGAATGCAAACACATGCAAAGTACCAATCAGACCAAACCAATCAGTAACTATTTTTCATATCTGATAGTTCAGTTATATATACTTAGTCTGTATTGACTATAACAAATATTCTGCTGTGTCTCTTCTCAAAACCTGGCAATTCTGCTGCTTCCTGTTCTGGCTCCAAAATGCTCTTTCAATAAAATTACTTTTCAGCTCTACCTTAACATGATTTTAATTCATTTAAATATATTTTTAGTGTTTTTGAATATTTTTGCAAATTTCTAGTAAATTGTCTTACACAATACATTTACCACTAAGCCTATGCTAAAAGCATATTTGATTATATATGCTACCTTATTTAGTGCATGTTATATGAAAAAAGAAATGTATATATACCGTATGTTATAAACCAGAGGACTTGTTATAAAATTAGGTATACAGGTAGTTCTGAATTTATAAGCTCCCAATTTATAAGTTTCTATCTTTACAAGAATTTTTATGAGAAAAATAAAAATATTATTTTTGTTTTAAAAAAAAAAAAAAAAAAAAAATAAGTTTGTGTGCAACACAGATGAAACTGATTTTAAAGCACACAATAGTGATCTTTCGAATGAAGAGCTGCTTGAAATGATATCTTGTGAAAATGAAAAGCAAGAGGAAGAAGAAGAATTGGAAATCCCCTCTGCCAGATTTAAATTAAAGGGCTTGAAGAATGGCCATAAAAATTTTTTCCTCTCAAGATCCAAATTGTGAATGAAACAGAAAGGTTTCTGCAGATTTGAGAAATTCATATGCTTGCTTTCGTCAAATTTATGAAGAAAAGAAAATGCAACCTTGCATGCAAATGACACTCAAAATCTTTTTTAAAGAAAAAAACTTCCCAATCTGTTGAAAATAAAAATGAAAAAATTAATTCTAATTGTCATTTATCATATTTTTTTTTCCTTTATTTTTTTGTCAAACTATTTTTGATTCATAGAAAGCTGAATTGTTTGTTTTTTAATAAATATATTTGTCTATTTCTTTGTTTTTTGAACCAAAATTGAAAATATTCTTTTTGTTCAAAACCAATGTCCTCATTATTATATCATTCCTATGGGAAAATAACTTGTTTTACGAATGATAATTCGGTCCCAATTAACTTGTAAAGTCAGAACTACCTGTATATTTAAATTTAAATCACACTTTTTCTCTAACAAATATATCACTAAATATCAGATCCAAGTTTTTTTAAAAATTAATATAATTAATTTTTAATGCTAGATCTTATAATGTATTAAGAGTCTCCTTTGGATATAAAAATAAAAAAAAAAAATCACATGGGTCTACCAAGACTGTCTCAGTCAAAAAGGAATGTTACCATTTACTTAGAAGTAAATTAGTATATACAAATATAAAAAAAAAATAATGAGAAACTGTATTGGCCTATCAGAACTCTCCCAGTTAAAAGATGTAAAGTTTCTATTTATCATTTAAACTTATCAGATATAAATTC